>VYZS01090051.1:25543-47352 GCA_013400695.1 Neodrepanis coruscans | reverse complement strand
TCTCACTCCTTTCTCCAGCTGCAGTTGCACAGGCATTTCCCCCCACCCCACCTTCTTAAATCTGTTATCCCAGAGGCACTACCACCATTGCTGATGGTGAAGCTTCTGGCAACTTCTTACAGAGACCACCTCTGTAGTCCCCTGACACCAATACCCTTGCCATGCAAACCCAATACAGTTGTCCACCAAATAAAAGGCACAAACTCAGTCTTTAGGCATGAGGGAATCCACAGAGGAGCTCAACTTTGAAAGACAAATGCACAGCAAACCAGGCTTCACTGATCCTGCTGTTAATAGGGCTGCTTGTTTCCTTTGATTCCTGTGTGTTAGCTCAGCTGTGTTTTGGGACTGAACAAGATCTTTCCACTAGTTCAATTCAAACACGTGGTAAATGACTCTGCCTGAAGCACCCAAGATTCCCGGGTGGTCTCTGTGCAGAGACCAGAATTGTTTCTGCTGCTGAGATTAGGAAAAACACAGCTCCTTGTTCCAGCATAACCAGTGCCCGCTGTGTTGTCAGAACCCGGCTGACGTGAGGAGGAGGAGGTTGTGAGTTCCTTGTGCATTCCAGGTTTCAGGTTCTCTCTGTGTCTCCACAACCCAAAACCCGACATTTACTGACAGAGGCGTGTGAAGTCTTGTTAAAAGAATGTGACTTGTGATGATCCTTGGTGGCTTTAATGAATCATTTGTGGCCAGGGTGACTCAGCCAAAGTGGGCTGGCAGCCAGCAGCTGGGCAGAGGAGCCTGCTGGAGGCAGGGGCCTGACAGCACATACAGACATCATGTGCTAAGAGCACGGCATTTTTTAAAGGCCAGCTGTAACCCGTGCAAGGCCTGCATATTTCTGAAAGCCCATTAGTAGAATGCCAGTAAGGAAAAGGAATTTGGCATCAGAGTTGTATTTTTCTAGCAAAAAGTATAGGCAAGTGGGTGGTAAGACTGGACACCCAGAGTTCACATTTGCAAATGGAATTAATAGTGCCTTTGAAAAATGCAGTTCTAGGTTTACTAAATCCCACTTCTTTTTCTACAACTGCCTGATGCCTGTCTGTCCTTCCTCCTGAGCTGCAAGAAGACATTCCCCTGGGAGGCAAAAGCCCTGCTTGTTTGAGAGTGCATGCAGAATAGGATGCTATGCCCTGTACAGTACAGAAGTTCAATTTTCAGATAATAGAGAATGGGGATGTCTCATCTAATACTGCTGGCAGGCTCTCCTGAGAGTCCGCACAGCAAAATTCACCTGCTTAGTGTGGTGAATTTAAATCGCCAGGGCCACACCAGCAAAACTCCCCTGTGCAGAACCTCATTCTGGTCTAAAGTCCTTGAGTAATTATTCTGTAATAAAATCACTTAAATTTTAGAATAGAATGTCCATGTGGAGAAGTTATGCAGGCACAGCTATAACAGGATAATTATTTTGTTATAGCTATGCCAGTCAATTTCTCAAGGCATCAGTCACATGGGAAAGTTGAAATGATGTATTTTTTATAGTCTCCAGCAATTCTTTATTTTTTAATGTCCATTAGTGCTTGACTAATGCTGAATGATAGTGGAAATTCTCCAGGACAAAGAGAGTTTCCTTGTGGTTATCAAAGGAATTTGGATCTATCCTGTTAAAACTAATATGTAATGAATTGCCAGTGATTTGGGGTTTATAGCTGAATTGACTGGGAATTATGAAGCTGCTGCTTATTAAATTCAACTGAAACAGCTGAAATTTGTAAGAAAACAAATCTGTAAAGTCCTTATTTATGAGTTCATAATCCTCAAGATTTTTTAAGCATACATACATAACCAGATTAAGATACAAAATTCTCTTATTCCCACACAGTATTGGAGGTTTGATATATCAACATAGGACTTTATGACTAATCATAACAATTTTGGGGGTGTCTGAAACAGCTTGACACAGTTCCTGAGAAAGTTGTTGCAAGGTATATGTGTTATGATTCATTACTGTGGTGGGAATAGTCCTTTAGGATAAAAATGCACCTGTCAAAGGACAGTGGCATATATGAGATTTCTATGGAGATATGCCAGAGCTAGCTTGAGTCTGGAGATTCAAGCACAGTAGGAATTAGGAGCCTGGCTCCCCTCAGAGCTGTCTGTTGAAATGCTAGATATAGCAAACAGGTGCCAACTGAATTTGTTGCAGTCATATTTGAATCTAAATTGAAGAGTTACCAGAACAGGGAAGGCCAACAATCTCAGTGCACATGAATGCACTGTGTGGTTTCTGCACACCAGGCTGGGCACACAGCAAGCTGCCTGAGGAGCTGAAGCTTCTGCACAAAGAAGAAGACCTGATACGTGCTTAATAGAAAGCATGACTTAAAATGAAACCTTCTTATGGCTGTCAGCTGTTTTACAGCAAAACGTTACCTAATTACATGTATAACATCTCCCTTCTTGGAAAAAGGGTTGGGTTTGAGGGAGAGGATGCCAATATTCAAGTGGAGGTGCCAGCTGGGTTGTACACAAGGGCAAGAGCAGAGTGTGGTCTGTAGGGCCACAGCTGCATGAACATTTGGGTAGATGAACAGCTTCTTGGTCCCGTCAGTGTCTCCCTGACCACAGCCCATTGTGTACCAAGGATGTCCCTTTCTCACTATCAGAAGGAAAGATGCTCTCCTAGCTCTTTGCTTCTTCTTGTCACACAAGCCCTACTAGAGCAGGTAGGGTAAACCACAGAGTTTTGATTTCAGTTTATCACCATATGCTCACCTCTTTGGTTCTTTATCTGAATTCAGGTTTTGTATGCTGGAGGGGGAGACACATTTTGCAATGAGCACAAGGACAAAAAAGGACATTTCTTTCCAGGGCTGCGATGCAAAGACTTAATCATGTTTCAGAATAACTGGAGTTGTAAACTGATGGGGCATTTAAAATGTTATCTAGTTCCAAACATCAAGTGTTCAAATTCTGCCTTAAGGGGACATTAGCTGATTATCAAATCACAATGAGATTCTTATAACTTTATTTTAATAAACAGTTTTCATAAATGTTAACATTTTAATGGATGATTGCGTTCATATTTAGCTAGCAGATGCATTCATGTTGATTGATGTTATTTCCATGAGTACCAAAGGAATTAAATAATGATTTGTCACTTATAGTAAAGAGCTGCTCAAATATCTTTTAGATAAACAACGTGATTTGTGGTGTTTGATCAGATGGCGATGCCGGGTCAGCTGCGGGTGAGGGGGGGACACCCCACTGCGCTTTCCCCCTTCAGCTGCAGCTTGTGAGCAGCTCCCCAAAGGAGCGAGAGACCCTGCACCAACACCCTCAAACCCGGGGGGACAGCGGGAAGCAGGGGACCCTCCTCTTGCCATGCAATGCTTCCCCGGCCCCGAGCACGGCGGAGGGGTGAGCCCAGCTGGTAAAGAGTGGGGAGCTCAGGCAGGCCGCGGGCAGTGAGTGCGGTGGGGCGGGCGGGGGGCCGTGGCCGCCCTGCCCAGTGCGGTGCTCTGTCTCCCTCTGGTGGCTGCCGAAAGGGCCGGTGACTGTGCGGGACCCAGCACCGGCCGGGGCGGGGGGCTCCCACCCCCACCTGGGTCTGGAACGCCCTCATCACTCGCCCCATGTGGCCCCCTAATTGTGGGAGAGGAGTAAATCGAAAGCACCTGTGGCTGCCCAGGGTCAGGGTGAGGCAGCTCCCTCAGTGCCCACCTCCCTGGCAGGCACACGTGTGCCCAGTAATGAGCAGATTGGGGGGTCGCTTTGCTTTGCAGGGCAGCGCGGGCAGGACAGGACAGCGGGGCAGCAGCGGCAGAAGCATGGCTGGGCCAGCGAGGATCTGCCGGGAGTCCCGTTGGGATCAAGGTGTGCAGAGCCCTGCCATGCGGGAGTTCCGTGGTGCTGAAGGCGTGCGGAACGCGGTTAGGGGGGTTCATTGTGATGAAGGCGCGTGGAACCCGTCGTGAGGGTGTTCTATTGTGATGAAACCTGCACAGCCCCGCTGTTCGTTCCTTTGGGATGAAGGTCTGCAGACTCTGCTGTGAAGGAGGTCCACTGGGATGAAGATCTGCAGAGCTGCGCTGTGAGGTCTATGGCGTCCGGACTGTTCGTTCTCAATGTCCTGGAGAGAGCCAGAGGTTTTGCAGGGCTGTCCTGTGTTAGGTGGCATGGTGGATGAAGAGCTGTATTGGAGATGACCTCTTCTTACTTCTTGATGGCTAACTTTTGGATGGGTTAAGGTGAGCCTCTTGAAGTTTTATCTTTTTGTAATTCCTGATGATTGTGGGTTTTTTGAGAGACCTGAAATAAACTTCTGGTGCCCTGTAGCCCTTTGGGACCTTGGTTGCTCCTGTGTGCTCACAGTGAGATGAGAGGTACATTTAAGTGTGTTTTTTGCCTGGTTTTCAGAAGTAGTTGTTAGGTTTGAGGGGTTGCTTATCTGATCCAGCATAACAGATGGATGCAATGCTTTTGTCTCTGACTAAACCTATAGAGGTTGCATAATTAACTTCAGGGTAAGTGTTCTGATTTCATTGTGTCTTTCCATGTACGTGTGTATATACTACTTTTTTAAAAAAATCCCCAAACACAGAAAATCTCCCTGGTGATCCTTTGCTATAAATGGCTCGACAAACTTTCCCTTTTTGTGTCTATGTCCTGATTGAGTGACTCTCACTAACAGAGCTGTGAATTTAGTCTGCTGTCTGTGAATTGTTTGAGACTTTATAGAAGGCAGCCCCAAAGTGATTGCAGCCTGTTTTCTGCAGAGGTCCAGGAGAGTTCTGAGTGCCAGCAGTGCTGCTTGCTGTCCCAGCTGGTGGTTGGCTCAGGGTAGGACGGTGACTCATGGTGTGGCATGTTCCTCTCCCAGGCTGGCAGAGCCTGATATCTGGTATCCAGTTCTCTGGTGCAAATGGTTTGTGTTTACAAATGGAGCTTGCTTAAGGTGTTCAAAAACTGGTTAAATGCCTCAAGCTGAAGATGCAGCTTTGCATACACTGAAAGTACCTGGAGCCGTTTGGTGAGTGCTGCTTACATTCTCTGCTTTAGCAGTCCTGTCTAGGCAGCAGCATGTTGCTTTAGGTTTTATTTTACCTAACTGTGGACCAGTGTATCTCATGCTTCTGAGCATTTGACTCCTGTCATATATTTCCCTGCAGTTAAACTCATGTTATGTCTTTTCCTGGTAATACACTGTGGCATTTCTTCTGCTCACTGAACTTTAGCACTATAGGTAGTGGCTGGGTGTGGAGCTGTGTGCTTCTGAGGACTGGTTGTGTTTAGCAGTAGACCAACGGGAAAATTCCTGGATCAGCAGGAAATCCTGGGCTGTTGTTGTCTACTTTAATGAGTGAAGGTACCTCCTGAGACCCCTGCTGAAAACAGCCTACCATAAAGTATGGTTCAACGATGAAGTGCCCCTGGGCAGACCTCGAGAATCACTGGAGCAGTTCTTAAATATGCTGAAGATCCTATCTAATGCCGGCAGGCTACAATTGCTGTGTGGCAACTGCATTTCTGCAGAGGGAGGAGTGTTTTGGGGAACTTAAATATCCTTATTAACAGGTTCCTAGGCTGACTCCTGGGAGCAGTTTCTACCATTGCCTTTTTTTGTAAACAACCACCTGAACTGTTTGGTGGTTGAGTTGCATTGCACTTGTAGCTAATTTATAAACAAATATCAGTTGAAATGCAAAAAGGAATTTCTAACTGTTTATAAAATAGTTTGCCTATGAAACTAGTTTCTATATAAACAGTTTTTACATGAATTTTTGTGGTGATGATGTCACGGGGCATCATTGGAGATCTTTACAAGAGTCATTAACAAGTCTTGACTGCTCATTTTAAATGGCTGCATTTAACCATGAGGAAAGATAGGGTTTTTTAACAGCTAATCTGGGCTGTCAGTATGGTGTATGTGTTGTGGTTTGTGTGTTTGGGTTTTGTTTGGTTTGCCCCTGATGACTGTGTCCAAAACCAACCAGTAATATTGGATGGGGGAGAAGAACTGTTCAAGAAAAGTGTCATGTTGGCCACTCACAATTTCTAGCAGACATGGATATGAATTTCTTGGATGGTGAACAGAATAAATTTTACATCCAAGTCAATAGTAATAAATTGTAAGCTGAACTCCATCCTGTTACAAGAAAACCAGCATTGAAAGAAATAAACAAAATCCCAATCAAAAATCACAGGTCCCATACCTGTAAGGAGCACGGCGAAGAAAAAAAACCTGATGCTGCAATCTGATGTTGACAGGAGCAGGGTGGACAACTTAGCTGTGCTTATTGTGGTGTCCTTTTGAGTCTAGCAGGTGCTATTTTGATCTCAGACTTTCTCTTTAAAAGCAAACATTATTAAACACATGCTGGCCTATATTTCTCTCATGCAAAACTAGTTATATTTTGGGCTCTCCAGAATGTCCACATGGCAGATCTGTCTATGCCTTGGAGCCATTTCTGATGGAAGGTTTTATAGAAGCCAACTGTAGAACTCCAAACTATTTCCCACACACTTGAGGGGGATTAGCTAATGCTTCAGTGCTGTGCTTCAGTGATGAAGAACAATGTTGTCATATTGTTGGCAGAGTCAGTTTTGGACTGGAAAATCCATTGAGCAAAGATATTATTGGTTCCTGGCTCTGCTCTACCATTTCATGGGTGCTCTTAGGCAATGATTGGTCATAAGAGAGATCTAAAAAGGCTCTGTACAACATGGAGATATAGCTCCAGTGCTTAAGACCCCTGCTGAGCTTCTGGCTGATCCTCAAGGTGTGGACACAAAGTGGCCTGTGGCTGGAAAGCTTCTTCATGCTAAGAAATACCTGTTTATAACGCAGTGACCAGCTTTGTGCTGAGCCCCAACCCAAGGAACCTAAAAAATTGAACCAATTTTGGTGCTTGTACAAAGACTTACCTGTATTGAGCAGTAACTGAAAGAAGGATGTAATGAAAAGTGGCTTATGAAGCACAGTGTTCTGGGAACCGAATTCTGCACAGACAAGATAGAAAATAGAAGAAGAGGAATTATCATCCTGCACTGTAGCACTTGTTAACCAGAGCAGGGGTCCCAGAGGCTGGCTCCTAAACCAGGGAACCCCCTGCCCTGTCAGGTCTGGATTAATGGGGCTCTTTGCCTGCTGATGAGCTTATGGGGTTTAGCACCTTGGATTCTGTTATCTCCATGACCTCCATTATATCCCTGCTGGGATCCAATGTGACTTGTTAACTCAGAGCTAAAACTGACTTTGCAAATGCTGGCTGACACACAGGTCTTTGGGCTACACAAGCTGTGTGTCACAGGGTATAGCACGGAGTGAATCACTACTGGTTTCAATAATAAAATGAGAAGCAGCATGCACCCAATGATAAAGATGAACTAGTTTTGCAGACTAGTTGTATGTCTGTGCAGGCTTTGTGTGGGGCCAGCCACGAAAATGGAAAATCAGGTGTTCAGAGGGGTAGCAGTTGTTAAGGCACTGACATCAGTAAGAAACCTTAAAATGGACATTAGAGATGTTAACAAAAAAGATCCATGAGAAGCCTCTGTGCTCTCTCTGTGAAACAGGCAGTGGTCCAGCTGACTCGTGCCAGGTCCTTTTGACCTCCTCTCATCTGTGAGTTGCTTTATCTCCATAGTTTGTGTCAGCTGTTTTTGACATATTTCATGCTGGAAACTCCTCAACTCGTGGTGGCCAGAGGTTAACTCAGCTGAGAGCTGACTTCCACTGAAATGTGCCTACTTTCTCAAGACTAGGTTTGTGCTTTTAACAGATGTCTAATTCTCTTTTCCCTCTAGGCCAGGGAGGTTAATTGGAGGAAAGTGACTGTACATCGGGCCCAAGAGCCTCCTACAGAGATACTTGGCACAAATAAATCAGCCTATTTTTGATGAATAACAAGGCCCCAAAGGCTCTAGTTCTTGCTGCCTGCACAAATTGCAGGTATAAATTTCACAGCTGATCACAGGGACTCCAGAATTCAATTAACTCTCAGCTCATTTAAAAAAAAAATCCTGCCTGCCTATTTAATTATGAGTGTCACTGATACTACACATGCTGTTCAGGAAAACTCCAATTAATAAAGCATTGCATCATTAATATGAGTGGCAGCCTGAAGGCTGTGACTCTCTGAGGAGTCTGTTTTGACCCTCTGTGATGACAGACTTGTGATTTATTGGAAAGGGGAATCCTTTTCTTCAGGTTTGGATGATGCTGAGGGAGCTCTGAGGTTGTCTCCATGTTTTGCAGGCTATTCTGGATGCCCTGTTTTGGTTGGCAGTTGTGATGTAATGCACTGCTGGCAACTGATGATTAAGACCTTCTGATACTTGAGTAACCTTCCAGGGTCTTCAGTTGTGGGGATAGGGCTGCACAGAGACACGTGGGGCAAAAACTTGCAAAGATTAATGTTTAAGGCACAGCCAGAAGACAGCAACATTCTTCTTGCACTGCCTTTACCACATTAAAGCACATTTCACTGCCAGGAAGGGTGTTAACCAAAGCTGTACAAATAACCACGTCTCTACAGAATGTTTCATTTTCAAGTGTTCTTGATTTAAATTTAGCTCAGTCTCAAAGATCTGTCAATAAACAGACACGTTTCATTTTGACTTTCTAACATGTCTTTCATTTTGAGCCCAAGTTGATCTTATCTGGTCATTCCATACCTCTGCTTGTGCCCATCCTGCTGCTCTCTTGATTTCACACCTTGCAGATTGTGTTATGGGAAGGGGTCTCCCTTTTTGCAGCTGCGTCATTCTACTTCAGGAGAGTGTCTGTGCTAAATGGCTCTTACCACAACTGAAGTATCAGAATGACACAGAAAAGGTATTTGACCTGATCTTCCCAAACTGTGTCCCTCTTTCCTGAGTCACTGTGTATAACTCAAAAAGATCACAGTGTAGCATTTTCTTTGCTCATTCGTTAGACTATGTCCAGTTTGTACCTCAGCTTTCTGAAGAACACTGAATTCTGCTTTCTTTTCACACTACTACTTTTTTCTTCCCTTAGCAGCTCTGTTCCTGACTATAGCAATCTTCTTTCCACTTGTGGCAAAACCAGTCTCGCTGCTCTACCCAGAGGCAGATGTCACCCCAGATTAGATGTCATGGCTCCATCTCTGCTCCAGTTCCCTGCATCTTTCTTGGTTTTCCACACAAGCCATCAGTGCTTTCAGGAAATGTGTGTCCAGATGTTGCTGCAAATAGTTGTTAGTCCTTTTGATTGCTGGCTTGTCGTCCAATAAATGTCTGTAGGACCACCTCTTTTGTCCACAGGATTATCTTAGAACCAAAACCAGGAGAAAAGCTTTCCTGCTCTATTGTATGCCTCTGCATTTCTGGTCAATCTCTAGCAGCTACTTTAGTGCTAGAATAGGGAGTGGGTGTTTTGTTCGAGTTTATTTTTGCACAGTGAATGGCTGCACAAGCTTTAGAGTGTTCAAGGGTTGTAGTTAGACCAGCATTTGAGTTCAGATTTAAACCTATTCTTGAGCTGATGCAATCTGCAAATAAGTGGCTGTTATCCTAGGGCTGCTCCTTTCATGATACCCACTTTCATTTTTTTCGTGCTTTGTTCCCCTGTTGCCTCATCTTTAGCTGAAATAACCTCTGTCCTGGGCCTGGAGCTATCTATCTCTACTTGTACAGCCTGAGGCTTAACAGGAGTCATTGATGACATGGGGCCTTGGGCTAAACCACAGCTCTTGGATTCAAACTCTGTTGCTTGCCCTACCTGCACAATGCAAGCCTGTGCTGTCAGCAGGTCACAGCTGGCACTTGGCTCTGACCAGACTCTCCTGGGACTTGGGTGAGAAAACTCTGTTAAGTGACTGTAACCCACTTGAGTTAGCAGGGCATGGTGGTTGCTGCTAAAGCCCTTGGGGGGGCAACTTCTAGTTTGCCTGCTCCAGCTGTGCAAGCCCTGGAAACCACTGATTCCTACCTCACTTTCTCAGCTAAGACTGAGTGACTGTAGCATAGGGCTCATCTTGGAGGAAGCGGCTAAGAGATGATAGAGACAAGGGGGTTGGATGCTGCTTGTCGAAAGGCTGAGGCTCTTATTTTCCTTCTCTGTGTGGGTCTTTATATAACTCACTATTTTCTAACTGTTTGCTTTCATCTGCAAAATAAAGGTAGCACTGTAAGCCTCATGAACATGGGAGTTTTAATTGTGAATAGCGAGCATAGTATGTACAGTAATTGCCAGTGATTTAGGAGAACTGGGCTCAAATCCTTGTTTTGAAAGAACTGTGGTACTTAGGCTGCCTATGGGAGGTTCTGCCAACTCTAGAACCTGATCAAACTGTTCTGCAAACTTTTGATTATTACAAAATTAAACTGCAATGAAAAAAACGCGGTCGCACTTCCTGACCAGCTGGGCGCAGAGGTTGTTGCCATTACTTGCCTTGCATGACTACAAGGCAAAAGCACTGACTTTCCTGCTGTCGGTCATCTTCTGGCTACCTGTGGGAGCGAGAGACAAGTAAAGGTTGTGAGCCACTTCAATCTGGTGTAGCTTCAGTGTTGTTTATCCAGCCTTCCTGCACATCCGTTTTTCTGAACGGTTGCTCATCTGCAGTGAAATTCCATGTAATGCTGGAGGAAATGGAATGTGAGACTTCAGTACAGTTATGTGCAAATAACACGACCTCTCTCTGTGAAAGGCTGAAATCCTCTAGAATTCCTGCCTCTAGCTTTCCTGGCTTTGAAGTTGGACTCTTCCTGCCAGCCTTTCGAAGGTGTCAACTTTATCTTGAAGGTGGATCTCCTGCATTTAAAAGGCTCCTTTTGGCTTCTTTGCACTCCCCTCCCTTCTTTGAAACACTCAAACCCCAATGCAACTGACACCCACTGACTGTAGCTGTGTCTTGACCCGGCAGGTAGTGCTGGTCCAGTCTTTGGTGGTAAATGCAGTTAGAGATGAGGAGCAGCCCCTCAGCTGAGGGTGCTCCCCTGACTGGGGTGCCAAGTCCTCCAGCCCCCATGTGATGACCTTGAGCTGCCTTGTTCCCTGCATCTGTCAGCCTCAGGGCAGCTTGTTCACTTTGCAAGGCATAGCCCTTTTATCCGCACAGCCCACAGGCAAAAGGCAGAACTGTTTTTTTTTGTCTGAGAGTGAAAAAAAAACCAAACAACCAAGACTCTTTGTTCTCTGTGTAGGAAGCCTTGGCCTGAGGGAATTCAGGAGCCAACTTTTGACACTCATAGTGCCTTTTAGGTATTATTGAGTTGCTGGTGCATGGACATCCTGCTCACTTTCTCGGTTTTATTGAGTATTAGGTGGGTATTTCACATCAGCATATTCCCTTCACCTTTTCATGCCCTTTGAGGATGTCTAAAACTCTTCCACAGGATGAGGAGTCCTCTAGAGCGCTTCACATCCGTGAAACTGCTGTATATTCCTCATGGGGAACCCGTGCTACAAGGGATGTATGGCTGCTTGAGATCTGGTGTCTCCTGTTTGGAAGCTTTCCTTGTACAGCGTGTGGGAGCATGTGGCTCAGCAGGGAATCAAGACCTGCACCATCCTGGGATTTACCAGTTTGTGCTGCTGTGGAAATATGTTCTCAGCAATGAGAACATTTAGTTTAGTCCAGGCTTTAAGGGAACAACAGTAACAATTTCTATACCAAGATCAGGTTGTACACTTTAACAGGCTGGGAGAAGATACATGCTCCACGCTTGGGTGCCTTTTACTTTAGTTTGATGCCATTTACTATTCCATGTGTAATCTAAATACTGTTGTCCAAGTTCCACCAGAACAACTCCTATGTGACTACATGAGCTGATAAGCACTATAGTGTAATAAGCTAGACTTGAGCTACCCCAGAAATCTGGGATTCTGCTTTGCTTTGGCATTAAATGCAGAGGCTGATCTGAACCTGGAAGATCAAAATCCAAGATGCGAAAGCACTAGCTTTCCTGGGGGGCTCTTAAAGCTTCTGCTTCTGTGTTGAATCATCTCCAGGTATTCACTCTTATTTTCAGCATTGTGTTCCTATCCCCACCTGTAGTCAGAAGGTTTGAGGTGTTGAAGTGTGTGGTTGAAGCCTGACCTTTGTGTTCCCTGAGCTGCATTCTTGGGCTGTGCATATATTTTTTCTTTACATGTCTGATTATTCTAATTAGGATCAACCTCTAGATGAAATAAGAGACTTGAGTACTTGCCCAAACTGTGAGAATTTCGGGGTTGAGTTTTGATAAAATGCGGTGCATTTCTCTTTAATGTTTCTGCAGCTCTGTGGTATCTGGCTTCAGGTGGAATCAATAGCAAAGGTGCCAAAATAAAGCTGGAGTGGCTGGTTTTGGGCTTTTCCAAGCCTCCCAAAGAAAACGAGAAAGTAAGAGGGCCTGTTGTTAGCTGGAGTGTTTTCTTACCTCACTGTGTAACAATCTGCCTTGAAGCAATCCAGTGGTCCAGATCACCACAGAGCATCTTTTCCTTCCAAATTCTCAGGGAAGCTCTGTGAGGATAATCAGGGGACTTTATTTGAAATATTGACCTCTGTCTTTGAGGCATTTGGCCCTTAGATAAATTGCTGAGGAAGACCCACTTTATGACTTCTTTTTGTTTGCTCCTCTGTGTCTCTGAAGAGACACTGAAATAGCCACCAAGTTGTTCTGCTTTGAAAGAGATGTCACCCATCATGGCTCCTAAGGAAGATGTCAGCTCATAGAGATGTTGCTCCTGAGAAACCTAAATAATAGTTATTGGCATTTGGGAAACATGCATGACTGCATTGCTACGATGTTTGCCAACAAAAATGCAGTAAAGTCTCAAGAGAAAAGCTACATTTCTCTGGGTTAAATTATAACAGCATTTCTTGATGGGTAGAAAGCTGCCTTTTTGTTGATTAGTTTTAGTCCAGTGCTTAGAGTTAAAAAGAGCTTTCAGCTTTTTCATTGACTTTTCCCTGGGCTGTAAGCAGATTTCCCCTCCACCACCCTGTCTGTGCCTTGACTAGTGTTACCTGAAAAGTGCTGTGTTGGGGAGGTGGGTTTGTGTGCAAATTCTCTTTGATGGACTAAATAATTGAAATTCATCATGTTATCCTCTATTCTGCCTGTTTCTAGAGCTTGCTAAACAGTCCCTAAAGATTGCAAGTAAATTAACTGTGTCAAGGCCTTATCTTGAACAAACTTGACTTTTTTCCTTTGCAGAAATTGCATACTGTAGTGTCAGCTTTGCTGGGGATGAGAGAAACCAGAATCCCAAATTACTATGGCTTGTGGCTAATTCAAGCATTTCACTGTCAGCTGAAGCTGAATTTCCTCATATTCTAATTAGAAATCTTAGCTGGCTGGAGGTTGGGATGGTTTCACTGGAAGCATTGGCAATGCACCTAAATAAGCAGATTTTACATCCTGCTGTTTCCCGCTATAGAATTTTGTTAGTTATTGTGCTAATACATAGGGAATGGAGGCACAGAGTGTCTTGCCATGGCTGCAGATGTAGGAAGCTGCGTTGTGCTGCAGGCTGATATTTGATGGCCTGCCTCCTGTAAGGTGGGCTGCTGGGATTTGGGGCTCACAGACTTGTTCAGCACTCTTAGAGAAGTTGGAGTAAGTCAGCATCCTACCTTTTAAATGTCTGTTGGTATTAAATACGCTAATTTAGAAATACCTTGTGATAAGGAGCATAAAGGGAGGTGTCATCCTCTGTATTTCTCCCCAGCTTTTCTCCTCTGCAGGCTTTGGCTTTTCTGTTCCAAAAGGAATGTGAACATGTGCCATGTACAACCAAAAACACTGGTTCAGTGTAAGCTGTGGGTTTTACCAGATTCTGGTTTTCTTACACCGAGTCTAAGAGGTTGGCCTCTCTTACAGAAGTTTCAGCTTATATTATTTTGATGAATTAAATACTAAAGATGATTTTTTGTGATCCAGGATAGGTGCTCTGGTTCTCAAATTCATTGATCCTTGTAATATCTTGAACTGGTGGTTGTATGCACTATTTTGTTCTTCCCATACAATATCTCCTCGTAGATAGAGACCAACTATGCAGACTTTAAAGGTATATTAGCCTCTGTAAGACTCTGAAGAGACTATATGAAATCAAATTGCATATGTTGCTTTGCTTAAGCAAAGCTGTTCATCCACACATACTAAGCTAGTCATGTGAAGGAATATTTAGATGTGCACAGGAGATAACAGCAAGTTGCTGTAGCTTCCTTGACAGCAAGGTTGGGGTGAAAACACCAGTCTTCTGGGAATGATGGTTATTTCTGCCAGATATCGTAAAGCGAGTATCTAGCTCAGTCATGCTGGTGGTGTTGCAAGCATATTCTTGACAGCTGGAGTTGGCATTGCTTATTACCAGCTGACCAACATGACTCTGTGTGCTCTGCTCTTGGCACTACTACTGGAAACAGGGTGGAATAATGCTGTGCAGCAAATCTTTTATAGCCTGGTAAATGTAGAAGGTGGAAAGGTCTTTAAAAGGCTGATTGAACTTGTCTGGAACAGTCATGAAATTCTGCTTGGAGCCAGAGCAGGGTAAATAGCCTAGGTGTCCCTTTTGCTCTCTCATTCGCATGTATTTCTGGAGGGGAAAATAATTCGGAAATCTTTCAGACTAAACAAAACTCCTTGACCTCTTGTTATAGCCTTTCTTCTCCCCTCAAAGAAAAAAAAAGTTAACAATTTGGCTATGCAATCATTCACAAAAGCTTTTGGCCTGGCCACAATTGTACATTCTACCCCCTGGTCCCCAAATTCACTCTGCTCCATTTAGTAGAGTTTGTTGGCAAAGATAATCTGACTTCATGCTGTGGAGAATATTTGTTTCTTAATAGAAGATGGAGCAGAAGTGGAATTGTGCTAGTTGTGTATATTTTGCTTTCTCAAGATTAGCCCCAAGCAATTATCTGACTATGGCCTGTGCCAGAAAAACACAACAGAACAATTTTAGCAGTGCCAATGAAAACTCCAGAATGTGCTGCACTCAAGAGTGTAATTTTAGATTCTGTTTTCAAGTAGTATTTCTGTGACATCATTGACTTTAGGAAAAATAATACCCCCGGGCTTGTTTTACAAACAGGATGGAGCTTTATGATTTGGCAGCTTTCTGTGGGCAGGAAGACAAACGTTCATCACTTAAAAACCTCTGTATGACAACAGGCTTTGCTTCCTATCAGCAGTTAAAAGTAATGAGAAAAAGTAAAAACTGATGTGTGAAGGGAGTTGGTAGGCATTCATCTGCTGCCCTGAGGGCAGGGATGCTTGGATCACCTCTAGTAGAACCTGAGTTGTATGAAAATTTGTTCTAGGACTGAGAGCACTTCTGACTAAACCCTGTGTGCAGAGTTGCCCCAGGCAAGATTTGAGAAATACAGTTGTTTCTGCTTGTGCTGCCTCTGGTCTCTGTTCATGACATAGATGTCCTCAGATCTGGTGACAGGATGGGAAGACTCTGCTGGTCCCCTGAGCAGGCTCCAGCTGCCTCCTGGAGCTCTGTCATTCAGATGCAGCCTGTCTGGTATGTGCTTGAGAAAGTTGGATACAGTGATGACACTCCCCGTGTGTCTAACCCAGAGCTTTACCAGCAGGAAATGTTTGGAATTTCTTCTTTTTAGGAATTCTCTGATTGTAGGACTGGAAGGGACCCCAAGTAACTGTCTGGTCCTTTTTCCAGCTTTTGTGGAGCCACATGCATAATTCTTTCCAGATCTCCAAAGTGCCATGATCTCTCCTAGTCACGATTTTAGTTCCTTCTAGTAGAAAGGATTTTCTTCATTCTAATCCCCATTTTCCTTTCTGTATTTGTAAATCTATCATGTCGCTGTTCTGCACACTCATTGCAGATAGGATAAGGACTTTCCAGCCTGCAGAAGCCTATTATGCATTTGACCCTTATAGGGTCTTTTTGTTCCTCCTCTAGCCATCCTGGTCCTTTCCTTAAGACTGAATCGTCTTTTTGCTGTTTTTTCCCCTCCCTTCTTTTATGTAAGTAGTTGTTTTAGAAAGCTCTCATAATATCTGCAGCAGACACTTCCAGGAAAATTCCAAGGGAATTAAAGGACAGATAATGTCTATATCAGCCTTTTTCATTCTGGAAGGCTCTGTAAGTTCAGTGGGTGTCTTCGGGTCAGTGGAATAACTTGTTTCCCTTCAGTAAGTACTTTCTTATGAAGAAAAAAATGTTCTTTAGCTCTGGGGCAGACCATGCTGCAGTTTCCTTGACCATGTGCCTCCCAGCACATGCAAGTGAAAAACAGGTTATGTTAACTAGGATGAATCTGTTGTGGCTTGAAGAAGTGAGGACACCAGCTCTGTTGGCAGCTGATTGATTCAGTGTGCTCTCAGGAATTCAACAAGTTCATAAAATCAATTGAATTACACACAAATTTCTTTCACAACCAGCTTCAGTGACCAACTCCAGTGGAGTTGCTCCCAGGGGATGTTGGTGCATCTGGCACACCATGGCTCTTCTGTTGCTCGACCACAATCCTGTTGGGCAAGTTTGGGCACAGTGAGGATGATCTGAATGAGTAGGCTCATTGTTTGCTGGGATGGCCAGAGACAGGCATCAGGTTGCCTCTGATTGTGTGAACTAATAGCTCTATTCCAGGAAAACACGTGTAACTCATGCTGAGTTCCATGAAAGTGAATAATTTGCTATGAGCATGAACCCTGTCAGGGTGGGGCTGCGTCTTCCCCTGAATGTGTGCTATGTCCAAAAATCTTGGGCACTGTTATAATACAAATAACAGATCCTCATAGTCTCATCAGCTCCTAGACTCCCTGGGGGAGCTTTGCATTCTTCTGTAAATATGAGCTTTGTGGGAGAAGTCTGATGCTACACAAGCGTGTGAGAATTTCCTTCCCAGTTGGCATGAAAAGACTATAAATCTGTGGAGACACAAGCCCTTCCCCCTACCCGTTCCTATAAAATTAATGGGTGTTCAGTTAAGCCAAAACAAAGAGTGGTTTCCCTCAGGCAAAATTGTCTTTTTTTTTTAAAAAAAAGGCATTTTAGCATACAGATAGAAATCCTTGTTTAAATCCATGTTTAATAATGCAATAAGTGTCCAGGGAAAGGAATTGTATTTCTTGCATTGCATTGGACTTTCAACTTCCTGGGAGTAAAGGTTGGAAAATAAACAAGGGCTGATGCTAATGGTGATTAAGGGTGACCTTGGCCTGTGAGGTGACTTGTATGACCCTGTATGTATTGAGTTGTTGAATAATGGAGATTTTCAGACTACCTCTGTCAGGCAGGGAGGTCAGCTGTGTCACTTTGACTGCAGTTTTTCTTTCTCCTTGCTTCCTATGTCCATGTAGTAAAGATGTTTTAAGGGATAGTGGCAGAGAGCTAATAACAGAAAGTCATTAAAACTTCAATTCTCATCTAAAGTCCCTTTGGACAAAGTGTGGCAAGTGACAGCATGGCTGTGTGTTTTTTTTCTGGTCAAATCTTGAAGAAGGTAATGGTAGGATAGGGAGATAATCACCTAGTCTGCTCCTACATGACAACAGATATCTGGCATCATCTCAAACTCCTCTGGCTTTGAATCCTTCCCACCACTAGATTCTGCAGGAGGAATTATGTGTGTAATTCTTCCTTTCCACTGATTTTATATTCCTGAGAGTGTTTGAAGAAAGCAAAAGATACAGATCTCAGTGGTTAGAAACTAGATGAGGCCGGTAGCTCTCAGAACAAAAAAAAAAAAAAAAAAGCAATTGAAGAATATTTTAAGTTTGTATCACTGCTTGGCAAACTAGTCAATGATGGCTGTCTCCAGCTTTGGTAGAAATGCGAAGCCTCCTAAATACAACCCACGCTGGTAGCTGAGATGCAAAATGCCTGCAAGCATATCTGGATATTGAAATTATGGGAGTTGTGAGCCATTTCTCATGGTGTGGGCTTGTGTTTAATATCACAAGGAATTTTTTAAGATTTTGTGTACATTCTGTTTAGTTTTGGAATATTCAGGTCTAATTTCTGATGGAAAGGGGTTTTATTTATTTACTTATTTTATATAGGTGAAATAATTCTTTCCAGGGCTTCAAATACTGCTAAATAATTTACAGCAATGTAGAGGTACAAACCAAAATTTCCTAATAGCACTAAAGGCACCTTTAGGGCAGGCAGGAGCCCGGTGTATGAGGAGGTAACTGCACCCAGAGGATCAGAGGCACAGCTGCATTTTATGCTTGGTGATGCCCCTGGGATGTGATTATCTCTTGATAACAGAACTATTCTGCCTGGCAAGGGTTGGGGAGGTGCTGGAATAGCTCTTCAGTGAGCAGGTTTCCCTGCAGAGGATCCTTTTGAGACAGTTTGGGAACCTGAAGCAGCTTTTAATTGTCTAGAGAGCTGGATGAGAGTGGTCATGGTCCTGGAAAGTCCAGTCTGTGAACCTGCTGCCCCTGCTTAGAGGCTGCTGTGTGAGTAGGAGGGCAACCTCAAGAGGAGCTGCCCCGTTCTCCTGCCTTCTCCCTTTTCTCCTGGTTGCGACTGGAGAAGCTTGTCTGTTGTGCCTGGAGCAAGACAACTTCATTTTACTTATATGGTTGCCCTCGAGCCATTTCAGTTCAAAAACCCTCTCTAGGTAGAGTGTCTGTGATGATTTTTCTCTCTTTCTCTCACCATTTGCTCTGCAGCTGCTCTAAACGCAGCTCGCTGCTGGAAGTAGTTGCTGAGAGCAACGTGATATGGCAAGGGTTTAATTTTTGCTGCCATAACCTTCTGTACCCTGCCATTGATGGAGTTTTGATGTGTTTGACTGGAAGTATGGGATTCTTCACCTTCAGGCATCAGTCCTGCTGGATCCCAAACGTGCTAATGCTCATTTAGAGAAACATCAATTGGCACGTTGCAACTGAGCTTTCATCCTGCAGCAAGGGCTTATCTGCTAAATGACTGTAAGGGTGTTAGTGTCCCAAAGGGTTAGGCTCAGCATATGTTTGCACAGGAAAAGGGCAGCTATCTGAGAACATTTTTCAGCATTTTCTTGGGTAGGTTAAGAAGGGAGACAATGTTACATACTGCTTTTGGAAGAAAAGAAAACCCTTAAGCTCTCAATCTGTAACCCAAGGTTTTTGAAGCCTGTTGCACGTTCCCTTTTTAGACAGTTCTGCTCTTGATCCTGGGAGAGGAAGCAAGAGGTAAGGTCGTCTGCCTAATTTTTCTTTTTTGCCATGCTCTTTCAATGAGTTTTTGTGCAAGCCTGCAGACAGGGAAGAGCTGGGTGGGTGGTGATGAAACAATCATCACTTAAAACTATTTGCTGATAATGAGTCACTCTTCATGGAGTCCCAATCTGTTCTCCCTTCTGTCAAATACTGAATGCAGCAAGTCTGCTTGCTTTACTGCAGAGTTTTACTGTTGTTTTTGTTGTTGCTTTTGTTTTTCTTTCTTTTTTGTCCTTGAAGGATGGATTCTAGCAGGAGGATTGGCAAGAAGGACGAACGAATGAACTGTGTGAGTGAGTGAGTTTTAATCAAGAGGTGCCTTTTTGTGCCAAACCTGAGGATGAACCTCTTAGCAGCTCAGATGAGGAGCTCTGAGGTTTATCTGCAATCTATAGTTTCCACTCTATCTGGCAGGAGTCTCACCAAATCCCCATGGTTGTAACTCCTCAGCAGAAAGAGGGGTCTAATGCAGATCCTTCAGATCAGGCGGTAAGACATGGGGTTTCTCCTGATGATGGGGTAGTATTTGAAAAGAATTAAGAGAATTATTGAAGACAAATCTAGGGATGACCCAGCATAAAGTAAAATAAGGCCTGTATGATCCTAACAGGCACCTAGGCTTTGTCTTCTCTTGCAGTTCCAATTGCAACGATTTATAGTCAATATCTTGATAAATGCCATCCAGTGTGTTAAGTGCTGTCTGGCTTGTGTTGTGTTGGGATGGCTGTAATGCCTTCCCTGATATGATTTCTGCAGTAATAGGCCAGTCCTGTAGATTTCGATGAAAACTCAATTTTCTTGTAACAAGGTTTAACAGGAAGTTATTGGAGTATTGATAATGGTGAATGCAATAGATACATGCCCCAGAGTTAATACACTGTAAGATATTAAAGCATACATTGCGTGTGTATCACTCTCAAATTCAATTAAGGTTTTAATTATAAATAAAAAGAATTTGTCATTCATGCATGGGAAATTATGTGCAGGGGAAGAGCTGAACATAGGTGCTGGGTCAGATCGGACTGAAAAGGATTGAAATCAAGGGAATTAGGAGAGTTTGGCATTTTTTCCAAGAACTGCATGAACTGTAACTCTGTTATAGACTCGAGCATAAGTTTTGTTCAGTAATCTGTCAAGTGAGCTGGGGGCTGGCAGGGATGTGGACCTGTGCCACAAGCTGAAATCATCTCTAGGAGGTCTGGGGCCTTCTTTCAATGTGTGAATGCATTTGTTGTTAATGCCTGTGATACCCAGCTCTCCATCTGCCCCAGCACAAATCCAGTGAAATCTTCCACCAGCGTATTACTGCTTTTCAGTTCATCCTGATTGTACTCAGCCCACTTCAAACACAATAATCCTTCTTGCAGATCAGATATACAGTAATCCTCCTTTACAAGCGAGAGCACAAATGGGCCTCTGCCGTCAGACATGATGTAATCCTGCTGCATCAGATAGAGAATTTCTTCCCTGCATCATGTGAAACACTGTCCCCTATCTTCTTGTACTAGACTAAAGTCTTTTCCCATCATATGACTTTCACATCCATGCACTGTGGTTCTTCTCAAGGCCCTAACCAATAAACTCCAATATTTCCTTGTCATGTTCTGCTGCAGAGTATGTCCCTAGGAAGGGCAGCAATGGGTAAAATGGGATTCTCTACATTGCATGTGAAGTGCTCTTTTGAGGGACTCCTCCTGTCTTCTGCTTATGCAGGACTTAGGGCAGTTAGAGACAATAAACCTTGGGTGTCAGGGGAATATACAAGCCGTCTGACTGCAGGCTCTCTTGCTTGCAATTCCCTACATTGCACAGGCCTCTTAAAAATTGTGAAGCCTGTCTTTGAGCTCTGCTAAAAACAGGTGCTGTAGTCTCACTGTAGACACTGTGCAAATGGTTGCTGTGTGGCATTGAGCAGCTGGCAGCCCCTCCAGCTGCACCTCCTCTCCTCCTGGTAGCTCATGTCTATTTGTCCTGTCTTGCACAGACGGTTGTTTTATAATCCTTCTGCTGGTGATGATACAGGAGAGTTGTCCTTGTACGTATGTTCTCTCTAACCTTTCTCTAATCCTTCTTGTGGGTCCTGAGCATTGCAAATCCTCTTCTCTTTAGGTACAGCCTTTGCTTGTTGCTTGATTGGAGAGGGGAGAAGAGGGAGATACTGTCATGTGGAAGGAAAGCATGTGTTCTATCACTCTCTTAATCCTCCAGTCTGTTAGAAAGCAGCTACGCATCCCGCCTGATTGAATACCTGCCTCGTAATTCAATCTGGAGGTTCCGCTGCCATTCATAAATAGATTACATTGCTGTGCTGTGGGGCTGAGCTGGGGTTTGTGTGTTCCACCAGGCAATTGTCGTGGGGCTACAAAAGGAAAGTAAAAACGATCGAGCCGTGGTACGGCGACTTCGCCTTGTGCTGGCGGCCCCGGCGACTGCTTTCCGCTCCGGGGCCGCCCGGCCCCATGCCCGCATGTTTTTTTCAGTTGCCCTTTCCCCCCCCACCCCCACCCCGCGGCAGTGCGGACGGCAGACGCTGCTGCTGGGAGGTGCGGCTCCAGTCTGATGAGAGTCTCGGCGCTGTGTGGCCCCAGCTTTGCCGGGCAGCGCGGCATGGGCTTACCAGTGCGGGCAGTGCTCACGCTGTCCAGAATCGCTGCGGGAGGCGCGATCCCGGTCCCGGGCTGGGGTCGGCCATGGCCCCGCTCCGAGCC
>VYZS01090050.1:0-17787 GCA_013400695.1 Neodrepanis coruscans | reverse complement strand
AGGAGTCTGGCTTGCCTTGTGTGTTGGGTTGTATTTGTGAAAAGAGTCTCTTCCTGATAGAGTATAGTAGTTGTCATAGCCTTTCTTCTTTTGAAGTCATGAAGAATTCTATTTCAATTGAAAATTTCCTATCATTCTTTCTCCTCCATAAAAATAAAACTCCCCTAAAATTATTTTTTCCAAGATGACATGTCCGTTTCAGTGGGGAGATCTCTTATTTGTTCAATTTCATAATTTTTAACCAGTTTGTCAATGAACAGCTATACTTGATAATCAGAATTTAATGTGTGGGAGCTTTTGTTCAGACTGCTGACATGGTGGTAGTTAATCAAACTAAGAATCTTCTGTCTCCTTTGGGTAATTATTGTAGAACTCTGACTTAAACTGTCACTGCCACCAAAAGGAATGTTCACTGAATTATGCCTGTGACAGAGCAGTTGCATGGAGCTTGACAGAGCCCATTCCTTGGCTGTTGCCACGTGCCAGTGCATTTGTGCACCCGTTTATCCCCACAATCATTTCATGAGCTGTCAGTAACTGTTTGAATAGATGTCTGTACCAGAAAAATTAAAATACCTTTGTGTCATGGTAGACCTCCGAGTTAGCACTTTGATAAAGCTTAATGCTTAATAATGAATTGCCTCCTTTTTGGAAAACTTAAGTAGCTACAAGTAACTTTTCTCTAAATCTTTATGGTTAGTCCAATGGCTGCCAGTATTTACTTCCTGCCCACCCTAACTGTATCATATTGCATTAGTGTTTTTGATAGAAGGAGTTATGGTGCTCTGGTATAATTAAACCTTTAGTTCAGTTGTAATCACTTGGTAGATGCTGATTGATAGACTAACAGGCATCAACACTGGGCTGAACTGGTGAAATGAGGCAAACTGGAAAATTTACTTCCTATCTAGAGGCTCTGTAGCAATTCTTTCTTTCTACAACTCTAATGTTAAAGAGTAACTCAGTTATTTGGATATTTGAAAGCAAATATTTGGTAGAGGTAAGGAGCTATTGGTCAGAATCATAAGCCATTTCAAACAGTTCAACAGCAACAAGAAAAAGAAAATCACAATGAACTTGACTGTCACATTTAATTGGAAGTCTTTGTGAGAAATCGAATTTCTAAGTCCATGTCTTCAGTGTGGAATAGTATGCTCCAAATTGGAAAGATTAAAAAAAAAAGTCTGATAAGGTCAGGAAGCTTATATCCATAGAAAGTCATTGAGCCAAAAGCTGGAAGGATGACAGCTCAAAAAATTCTAGATGTAAGAACAGTCATTTGAAAAGTGATTTTAATGGCAATCAATTATCCAAAGAGGTCAGAAGCAGGCCTTCTGTGAGGATGGGATTATCTCACATCTGCCAGCAACAGGCGGATTTGGTAGGCCGCTTAAGCTTCTGATATTGGCGCTGTCTGACAAGCCTTTTGGACTCATTCAAGGTATTTTGTCATAAATCCAAATAAACTTTAGCTGTGTTGATTTTGATTCTTAAATGAACATCCTTTGTAAAACAAAGTTATCCAGAAGGCAAGTATAGATGCTGGATTGTGGTGCTGTAGCTTAGATTCTTGGTGTCATCATGTGTATCATTATTTCAAGCATAAGTGACAGAGTTAAGTCCAGTTAGTTCAAAGTTTTTCATTTTATGAGTGTCAAGTACTTCATGTCTGTTTTCCACAAGTGTTGAGATGGTAGTACAGTTTTCAGCCTGCTTGGAAATTGGAGTATTTTTGTTGCTACTAATAGTAATAGTGTTCTGACAGAAATACATCCTGCTGGCTTGCTGCTGCTCCTTCTTTGAAGGGTTAGAAGCCATGGAGTTTATGCTTGGTGCTCAGTTACTGAATTCAGACCTGAGTTGGTGTTGGAAGTACACTGATTTGAGCTAGCTGAGATAAAGTTGGTTACAATTGAGTTGTATGTGGTAATGGACCGAGTCTTGCTTCTGAAGCATCACTGAGTCAAAGCATCTGCTGGAGGAAAGGGTTTCCAGACATCTCATACTGCTGTACATATATCTCAGGTTCTGTTTAAGTGACTTCTGAAGAGGGCTAGTCCTCCTGATGAATTTTGTGAAGAGTAAATAGATAGTAGATAAAGTGCTCCATCTGTTTTTATTACTCTTATAGTCAAGTAGTGCCACTGAACTGACCTATCAGCAGCAGGAGCAAGGTTGGTGCATGGTAGTGAGGATAAAGAATATCAGGAAATCTGCGCAGAAAGGATGTGGGAAGAATGTTCTTATATGTCAAATGTACTGTGTGGTGCTGGTCCCATTCACTTGTGGTGAGTTAGGGAAGTATAAAAAGGAGGCTGTTAAATGTATCAGATTATGAAAACTTGAGGGAAGCCTGTTATGGAGAAGCTGTAGTCCAGGTCTTGCAGGAGCATAACTGTGTATGCTCCACTATACAATGTGTATACTTTCCCTCATGTTGAGTCCATAATACATTCGTTATCTGTTTATACCAAAATTACTTGTGCTGGAAAAGAATGTGATGCTACTTCCTATTCAAGCTTACAATATCTGCCAGGAAAAAAACCCAAAAAACTCTGACATGAGTTAATTTCTCAGGATATTTTTTTGTTTTTCTTTTAAGTAATAGTAGATATGAGAGGTTAGCGATGTGAATGGGATGTGAAGATATCGGAGCTCTAAAGCAAGTAAGAATGACTTGTCTACAACAAAAGTGGCTCTATACCAAAAGTACTGTGGTAAAGAATGCTTCTTATTTAATAATGTGCAAAAATAAAAATATTTGCCAAAATAAATAATGTAGCAACTGCTGCTGTACTAATGCCATAAACTTGTGTTTTAACCTGATGAATAGTGTCGGGGGTGGAAATAATAAAATAAAGATAAAAACAGTTAAGAGAAATGTAATTTCACATTTGTTATTGTTCTCCTCTACGAAAGATAATATTTCTAATTAAGCTTGCTAGGTCACTTAGAAGTACACCTATGGACTGCTAATTGGTTTTAGAATTTAAGATCTTCAAAGACAAATGTGAATCTTTAATCATGTCAGGAACCGAAGACATGAAGGCATCGTTAAAATCTTACCTAGTGCTTTTAAAATACGTTGTAGACTTCTGAAGTAATGGATTCATATACATGCCAAAGTACTTTGCTGCTTTTTAGTACAATTAAAATGTTAGCTCCTATTGTTGTCTCAAAGAGCTTTTCCCGGAAATCACATGCATTTAAAATTTTGTGTAGAGTGAGTCAGTGTAGTAGAAGGCCAGCAAACTCATTTTAATTGAGCTGAAATTAGGCCAGTTTTGTGAATTTAATGGAAATATTATAACTTAAAGTGCTTGAATAATTGTAGTTACCCTGATTTGCAGATGGTATCACATGGTATCTATATCATACTGTATAATGCCTGGTAAGTCTGAGCATGTTCTTTAAAGGCAAGGATCAGTGGTGCTTGAACATGCCCATGTGATGAATGCCTTCTATTGAACTAAAATAATACGATTAACTTTTGCTAGTGGTGGTATTTTGCAGGTAGTGTTATGGATGTGAATGGATGTGAATGGCTGGATAGTTTGGGCATCTTTGTATTACCCATGCTCTAGAAGACGGAAGAGTAAAGTTGATGGGTGAATACTTACTATCTGTGCTGACAGAAAAGTAATCATCTGCACTTTCTTGTTTTAATGAGGGCAACCCTATCAGCACCCACAAATAAGGTGTTAAGAATTTGAATATGAAATAGTGGGTGCTCACAAGTACTAGGCTGCGTTTGTTATGTTGGCAAGTAGTAGGAAGTGGTAAACTGCAGTCAAGATGAAATAGCTTTTGTCTAGTTTGGTCTGTAAAATGGGCAAGATTTCACATGTGATTTTTTTTTTTAAATTGAAGGAGAACTTGATTAGCACACTTGTGACTGTAATGCAGTGCCCCTACTTTCAAATAACTGTTGTTCGCAAAGAAGTATGAAACTATTGTAAGAAGTATGAATTGTCTGATTATGCAAATGGCTAAAGTGCAAATAGCTTTAGAAACAAACGTTTATCTGAATGTCTGTGGAACATTATATTTACGGGTTTCTGTCCTAAAATAGCATTGGGAACTGCTTGCTTTGTCTTTTCTGTCTTGGTATTGCATGTGCTATATATCCTTAATAAAAATTAGTTTGAACCTAATTTGCTCATGACTTACGTACAGGTGAGCTGATGAAAAGTGTTGGTTTTGAGTGCTGAGTTTGGGAGTATGCTTTTGACCAGAGCCATGAAAGTGCACATGCTGCTTTTATAGTAACATGTGGCACCGTTTGCAGAAATGGAACAGAGTGAAGGAAAGATGTTAATCTTGTTCTCATTACAGTAGCGTAGGAGCTGAGTAAATGGAGTTCATGAAGAGCACCCAGCCTTGATTTAGGTTAAATTTGTGTATTTAAGTAGCTGTGTTAAATGTAGTTCTAATGAGATTCAGGCTGCTTGTCTTTGTCATCTGAAGGAGATAATCTGCTAGAACAAATTTGATAAATGAGGAATGAAATCTCCTTTTCTTAGTCATGACAATCTGCAAAATCCTTTCTGTTTATTCTCGTGTGAAATCCGTTCGTAAAGCAAACCGTCGTAAGGGTCTTTTTGTTCCTACTGAAATTTGCCGAAGGGGTCAGATGGGGGAGTGTTTTCGGCAAGATGGGGAGAGGAAGGTTTAAGTGACTCCAGATCGCTCGTATTTCTGCCTCCGTACGGTTTGGGGGATGGATCCGGGACTGCAGCATGTGGCAGCGCTCCTCCCGAGCTGAGCGATGGCTCAGCTCTGCACAAAGCTGGTGATGTAATGTGTGCCGCGGCGGGTATGTGGGAGCCGTGCTGTCACCGCTTGCCTGCAGATCAAGCTGTGCTGCACCGCTTCCCGACTGCCAAGCCCGCGCGTGGCTCCTGTTTCTCTCAGCAGAACCATTGCTTGTTCGTTTTCTTTGCCTTCTATTGTCTAAAACCCCGTATTTTTGATTAATGCGGCATGCGTGTTGAGAATACACACCTGCTCAGAGTAATTCGAGCTGGAATTTCTAACGTAATCCTTGAGCAGACGAGATGTGCGCTGGACATCCCTTTTGGTGTTTCACGCTAATCTTGCTGTCCGTTTTAGAGGGAGGGAGGGAGGAAGACAGGTTGCTGTTAGCAACAGCTCACATATTAGAAGTGAAATACCCAAGCTTTAATTCCCCTGTGGACTCCTGATCGCTATTTTTTTTTTTTTTTTTTTTTTTTTTAAGAATTGATTCATTCTAACCAGTAGCATATATTAATCAGTGTTTTAAGTAAAATCGGCTCAGTACAAAGAGAGAAGAGAACAGAGAGATGCTCTGATGTAAAACTTTATTTGGCCCCCTCTAAGTGCTTCTAAACAGCCCCACATCTGAAATTAAGAGCTGTATTAAAAATACTGTGATGATTCTTTTTCTCTGTTGTTTGACTCAATAGGAACTTGACTTTTTACAATGCAGAATGAAGAAAAGTCTCTCCTCCTTCTTCCTCATATAGATCTTTTGTATGTGCACTGTAATGTAGCAGAGAAGCTCAGATTCATTGTACATTTCCTGTGTCTCAGTGATTTTGGAGCTCGAGCTCCTTACAGCTGCAAACTAATAAAATGAGAATTTGAAGGAAGGAGAGCTGTGTGCAAGTCAGGTTATTGGACATACATCTTGTTGCAAATGGCTAGTTTTTTCACAAAGAAATATAAGATGTCCTGCAAAAAAAGGAAGGGGGGTCAGGAGGGAGGAATATTCATTGAAAAATGATTGTTTAAGTATCAATGTCTCGAAGTATGAACGTAAGCGAGGCTAATTCTTGCATATGTATCTCCATAAGATGATGAAAATGTTGAGAAAGTGTGTGCATATTTAAAAAGAAAAGAGGGTGGAGAAAAGGGAAAAAAAAAGAGCCCAACATTACATGCCAATTCTAGGGGTCTATGAATAATAGAAAGCCCAAGAGCAATTCTTCATGCTATAAAAAGGTATTTTTACTGAAGAATATACAGTCTGTTTTTTGGTATTTTTGATTGATTTCAGTGCTGGTAGAAATAGGTCTTCCTATTGTTGCTCAGAGTAAAACAATGCAGGATGATTTTCAAGCTGTTTTAAGTTTTACTGCCCTTGCTGTAGTCTTCATCAGTTTCACTGTGGAAAGAGGTTTCTCCAGATGGTGGTTTGGAACAAGAGCCAAAGGACATGATCTAAAATGTTGTGTTGCAGCTGTTGCTGCACAGAATTTCGAAGCTACTGCTTTTCACTTGGTCTGTGTTTTGAACAAAGAAATAAGTAAAATTTCTTACAGACCTTGTTAATCAGTCTTTTATAGGAGACTGGTTACCCTCCTGATAGCCCTGACAGTGTAGGCCCCTAAGCTATGAGTCTGTAAGTCTGTAGCAACAGTTAACAAGGCAAGTGTCTGACTGCAGTGAGAGCCCTGTGCTACTGCTGTACACCATGACAAAGAGGTTTGCTACCTCAGCAGGGCAGTGAATTGAAGTATTGCAGCACTTAGAGATGGTTGAGCAGTTCCCACCAAAACAAATGAACTTCCAACAATGTCAGTAGGACAGCAGGAACAGACTGAACATCCTGAAGGGTTAGAGAAATTTAAGAACACAGTTTCCCTCATGTTAAAGGGGGAAACTTTTGAGATTTTGGTGGTCTGATCTTAAGTTTCAATTAAAAAACGGATGTTTGCACTTCTGTCTCGCACATTTCATAGGGTCAATGGATGCTTGAGGTTGGAAAGGACCTCGCTACAAAATGTGGATAACTCTTAATGTTCTTGTTACCCACATCAAGGGAAATTGCAGGATTTAGGAATCGGAGTTTTCTTCAACTTATATTCTTAAGGCAGCTCTGTATCAAGTCTTGCGCTACACATCTGAGGTAGTTAGTTTACGGATAATTGCTGATTAATAAGTAATTAACTGAGGATTAGATGTATATCACAGAGTATGTCAGCTTCCAAGAAAGGGATGGTCATTCAGTCAAAGAATGTGGTCATGTTTAAGTATTTGCTGGTCAAGTACACTAGTAGTCCTCTTGTCCCACGTCCCTCTTTATACTATTGTGCTCCTCCCGTAATTTACAGGGAGGACAGGAGATAGGAGAGGTGTGTCAGGACAAACCAGAGAACTGGTGAAAATGGTAAGAAAGAACCCCAACATTTAGCAAAAATGGCAAAAACTACAAGTGGCTTAAAAAACTAGTAACCTAATGAATCTCATCTTCTTATTTTGAGACAGTTTCTCAGCTGTTTGCTTGTGTGAGGTCCTGATGGCTGCACTGCATACTGGCTTGGTACTGATGCATTGCAATTCCTTGCAGCTTGTATGGAGATTACAGAAGAGGCAAAACAAAATGGGAAAAGGAGGGGCATTTCTGTGATCTGTTATGATTGAAGTGTGGGTCTGAAGAAGTAATGTTTTCTGATGAGTCTTGAACTTGATCAGAGCTGAAGGGAGTCAAAAGCTCTGGAATTGATTTAAATTCAGGACTAGATTCTTAACATTACAAGCCTAGCAAATGAACACAGCAAATACTTTGCTTAAGCTCATGACTTGGGCTGCTGGAACAACATTGAAATCATGCCGCATTGGTTATATCCCTCTAAACTGTATCCTTTTTGGAGGCCTCTGGAGGTTTTAGAATCTAGACCGAGAAAAAGTGAATTAATAAATGATGAATGCCAAAGTTGCTAATGTTGCCCAGTGATCTGTGTGTCACTAAAAAACTCTACTGATAGTCCCTTGATTGCTCTAAGAACAAAGATGTATGGTCTTAAAGATGCCATGAAAGGCATCCTTTAAAGTTAGTATTCTTGGGATGATTTTGAAACTGGTCATCTACAAGCTTACAAAGCTTCAGGGAAAGAATTGCAGTCTTTGCCATAATTTTCCTGAATTCTCTTGCTTTGTTGCAATGTGAAAGATGGTGTGAGATTGCTGAGCAGCACTGAATATAGGCAATGTCTATAACGGGAAGCGATAACAGTGCAGTTGGTGAATTGACAGCTCTGATTGCACTATGCACTACCCTTCACTTGAATCGAAAAGTATGAATTTATAGTTAAGCTTACCATAAAATTGAAATTGGCACTTAAAATTCTTGAGTCAAAATCAAGGAAAGCTATTGGTAATCCCATACATGCAATAACTTTAGTTACCTTTTGATTGCCTTTGCAATCCCTTTGGGTGATATTCTCATTTACTACTCTTTTTTGCCATTTGCTGCTTATGAAAGTTCAGTTTTCTTTCTTATCTTGACTCCAGTAGAGTGATTTCATCTAAAAACCCAAAATCTTATGGAGTTCAGCAATCATTGAACTTGATTGAAGGAAAGAATCTAATGGTTCTACTTGACTTAATTGTACTGGTTTCTATACAGTAACTTCAGAGTAAGAATGCGAAAGGTTTTACAATGGCTGTTTGTGAATCTTAACTAAAATTATTTTAAAATTACTTTTCTTGGAATAATACCTTATTTGGAAATTTACTCACTGACCAATTTTTAAACCCTCTCCATATTAAAATGGGAGAATAGGAACCTACTTTGTGCTGTCTTACTGGACACTTGAAAAACGTGGCGGGTAGTATATAAATTCACTTGCAGCTGAGATTTTTCATATACAGTTGTTAACTGATAGAGGAAATTGAATAAACTTAGAGGTTTCCAGGATTTATCATAGTGCTATTAACGTCAGGTTCACAGTTTTGAATCCCTGTAAGGGCTATTCGCTTAAGAGTTGAGTTTGATAATCCCTGTGGGTCCTTCCAACTCAAAATATTCTGTGATCTTGTAACATGAGGAATTAGAAAGGGTAAATAATGAAACCTTAATCAGTCTAATAATGCACTAATTTTATTAAATTTGAACTATTTTTTCCCCACCTCTTTTTACTTGATTAAAACGCAATTTCTCTTGAAATGCAACTAGGACGGCTTTACAAATAAAGGGAGGAATAGCTCATATATCAGTCATGTAGGCATGCTGTGAAATACCAAAAATGCTAGAGACAACAAGATGGATTCTTTTTGCTTAGGTGTTGACTACCTACATTTTTGAGATTTTCTGTTCCAAGATGAAGCTTAACACAAAGGACTAGTGTATGCAAGGGGTGTGCAGAATGGTTTGCAGTTTCTGCTGCTTGTCTGGGAGATGGTCTGTTCCCCACCCATGGAAGTTGTATCTCTCATCTTCTAGCAAATACGTCTTTTCAATTAAGACTAACCTAAATTAGTCCAACTATTAACTAGTAATAGATAATTAGTAATTCTGAGTGCTGCTACTGTAATTTCTGTATGTTTTCTTTTTCCCTTCCTTCAGAACTGAGCATGGATTTTTGAACAGAAGTCTATTGGAGCAAGTCCATTGAAATAAAGAGAGTACTCTGTTGGAAAATTATTCACTGGAAGGGTTTTCTCTGATTTGTGATGGGATATCTGTAAAAAAAGAGGTGGGGATTAGAAGACGGGCTGAAGTGAGCAGCCTGTCAGACAAGGTGCTTGCTTTATGTTGGCGACATGACAGGGAGTCATTCTGAAGTCTGAACAGAGCCTAAAGCATCAACATAATCTGTGTTAAGTCTGATTCCTTTGGTTTGTGCCTGTTAAAGGGTCTTGGTTTTGTTTTGCAAGGTGAAAAACAGTTGTGTTATTAAAGGTCTGAGTTTTTCAGGATTTTTCAGGATGAGAGCATTCTGGTTTTATGTTCTTGTTTTTCTCCAGCCATATTTTAGACAAATTTCAAGTCAGTTGCATGTTACAGTGATAGATGAGTACTTGGTTGACCTCTTTGCTAATAGATGCTGCTCTTAGCCTCAGTTTCTGAGTCTCTGTTGTCTTAATTGCTGTTTCCATATTTTATGTTTGTTGCTGTACATGAACGATGCACATCACTGAAGATACTTCTGAAGTAAAGACTCCTATGTTCTTGGGGTAGCAATGCATCTTAGGGAAGGGGGTTTCCAACACTGCTTTGTATCACAGTGCTGTAATCTAATTGTTACCTTAAAGGATGTGTTTCAGGCAATTCTGTCTTCTCTCCTTCATTGTGTGGCTAACTAATCATTGCAGTGCAAGATGATTAAGAGTTATCTTGTTTCCTGTGTCAGAAGGAATTCTCAGCCTTAGACTAAGACAGCATTTGTGTTGGTTGTGTAAACTGCCACACTGTGTACCCAGTGTGTTACAGCTCTAAGGGTGACTTTCTCACTGTATTTCAATATCTGTGGGAAGTTTCAGCAAGCTGGATAACTGTGGAGCAGCAGTGTTACAGGAATGCTGTGATTTCCAGGCAAAAGGTGGCTTCTTTATACTGGGTTACCCTCTGGTCTCCAGCTGGACATGCAGCTCTGCAGCCAGATCTTCACCATGGGATTTGGGAACACTTGCAGAGGAGTGTGCCCTGGCCATTTGGGTAAAGATCTCTTGGAAACCTCCTAGGATTGATACCTCTACCCCAAAATGCTGTCTTTTCACGGATGTTTTAACTTGGATAAATTAATATATTGTAGCCAAACATCTTAGCTTCAAGAAATGTGAGAAAAAGGATTAGTACAGACAACTGGATTTCCTACATTTGGCTAGTTGATGGTGTCTTCTGGCTCTGAAGTTGTGGGGGCAAAGACGAGATGATATGTGTGTTTCTGGGGAAGAATTCTTAATTTTCCAATTTATATGTATATGCCTGGATAAAGGGTTTAGATGACTTTGTTTCTTGTTTCCATGTTTTAAAGATCTTAAGTTGTGTGATACAGCATTTCAGTATATGCTCCATAATAAGACTGTTTTAGGGGAAGATTGCATATAACCCACAGGATTGTGTAATTCTGTTATTCTTTGCAAGGGATGGGGGCAACCTCTGAAATCGAAATGGACTACATAGTCGTATGTTATTTAATCTACTGAAATAGAATATTAATTAACATAATTTGAGCATTTCCCCTCTTGACTAGTAGTTAGGGAAAAGCATCTGTATGATGTATGATACAGCAGAAGGCATATACTACCTATTGAAAATGCAAAACTGTAAAATAAGTATTGCTTTATTTAAAACATCAAGGATGGTTTTCCAATTTAAGACTGAAATTGCCTTGAAAAGATGTTGGATTTATTTTTAAAAATAACATTTTTAGAACAAGAATGCCGCCTTGGGTGAACTGGCTAGCGCAAGGAACAGCGTAAATATGTGCTATAGATGCATACACACTGTGCCTTCAGATGAGAACCGTGTGCCGTGGGAATGAGAGCCCATTGAAATTCCATGTTTGCCGAGCTGCACCGTGCAGGTGTAGGTCGTACCTTCCGCGGGTGCGGGCGTGGGTCTGCCCCCAGAGCTGTGCTCGCCCGTGGCTGCGCGGTGATGCCGGGGCTGCGGGTACTGCGGCGGCAGCGGGAGCTGCAGCCGGCCGGCCGGGGAAGAAAAGGATGACATCACCCCCATGAACATGTGATGCAGCCGGCTGGCGCGGAGGATGCTGAGCTGTGTAGGGAGAGATTGGTGCAGTTATTTATGGCATTTCATTTGAGTGTGGTAAATGCCTTATAATTTTTTTTTAATTAAGTCCTCATAATCGCAAATGTTTGGTGGAGTAGAGGCTTTAAAAAGGTGGGGGGGGACCCACCCCACGCCCTTAAGACCTGCTTATGTTGGTGGTTTTTTGTTTTATTATTTATTCGTTGGAGATAAAAATATGATACTTTGCTGCTATACTCACCCTCTTTGCTCCCAAGCATTCTTTCATCTGTTGTAATCCCCACAGTCTTTCAGTTAAGCTTTAACTCTGCAGAACTGGAATAAAAATAGACTGTTTAGAGCAGCAGGAATATGATAATCCAAGGCAGTCAGCCTTAAGGATATGCAGATGCGGAACATGAGCCAAGCACTAACGTATTTGCTGGGGTGTTTACCTTGAGCGGCCCCTTAATAGTCAGAGAAATGTTAGCTAAATGTTTTTCCTTCTTACATGCCACGGGCAAAGTAAAACGTGCAGCTACTGAACATCATGCGAGGTGAAGTAGTTTAAGGGCTTAGAAATCTGAGCAAGTAATTGTGGTAACATCAGTGTCTCGCATAATTTTGAGCTGAGAGAGACAGCAAAGTAGAGCACTAGTTTCTGCATGCTTTTTAGGTGGGGAGAAAGTGTTTTCTACCTCTACATTTACTGTAAAGAAAAGGAATTGCCATGGTTGGTATGAAAGCTGAGCATGCTAAATTGGCATTAAGCTTATGGTGGGTAGCTTAAAGCACATTAAAAAAACTTCAACTCTGGACGTGTGCCTGTATGCCTTAGCAGTCAACTGAAGCCTGAATATTTCAAGGTGGAACAAAGTATTTGTTGTCTTTTTAGATGATTTATTTAAGCTTTTTCTTAAATCTTTTTCTTAAAGCTTTAATCCATAAGAAACAAAAATGTTATAGGAACAAAACTTGTAGGCAGTTTCAGTATAAGGCTGATAACCTATAGCCATTACTCTGGAGAAGAAATAGTGCACGAGGTTCCTTTAGCTCAGTCTTGCATTCTTGAGAGCCTAAGAGCAAATTTGAAAGTAATCCCCTCCACTGCTTTGCCAGTCTGGAGTTGGTGTGTAATTGCAGAACACTGTCCCATCGTGTAGAATCCCTCTGTGCTGTGTGATTGCTCAAGGAACCAGTTTTCCTGGTCTAACCTTTCTGAGAACATGTACTAAATTTTGAGTTTGCTTGTGGTTTATGGTGTTCATGAAAAAACAGGGAACTAGCCAGGGAACTTCCATCTGGCTGGAAGTTGTTTTGTTTTGTTTTCTTTACTTGCATTCTGTGGCTGGTTGAACACTTCAGTTGCAGTGAACTGGAGGGACCCGTTGTTGACAGATATTTGTCTGAATGCATGTTTTAAAAATCCCCACTCATGGACAGACCATAGTTTTCCACAAGCAGTGTGGTGCTTCATGGTTCTTTCCTTTACAAAATTTCTGCCACCTAAAGTAAACCTCTCACTGTAGTTCTAGCCAGGTTACTTTCGCTGTCACTAGGCTTTGTGTTTTGAGGATTGTTATGTCTCACCTCAGTTCTTCAAGCTACAGTGTCATTCAGCTTAGTCCTCTTCATAGCTGATGCCGTGCAAACACCTGGCCATCTTTGTCCCTTGGATGTTGTGTTTGGTGCATCCTGGGTCTGTTTTGAAGGGTAGTGCCCATAACCCAGTGGGTTATTGGCACAGACGTCTTAATGCCGCTGCGTGGAGTAGAAAACCTGTGATGCAATTTACGTATATGATGCCCTTAATTATAAATCTTACGTTACTTGATTACACTGGTTTGATACCTTCAGGTTTTGGCTCTAAAGTCCACAGTTCTTTTGTTTAAGCTCAGAGCCTTATACCAAAGGATGTGGAACATTTAGATGTTTTTAAGGAGGAAGAGAAATGATGATTTCCATGCTGGGCATCAATGGCAGCTCCTGCTCTCATCCCTGGAGACACAGGTGAAGAAAAACTTATTTTAGAAAAGACTGGCACATGTGCACCAGAGTTTGCTCTTGTATGTTTCCCTGAAACAATAAATGAAAATATTAAAAAAATTCAGTAATTAAGAAGCTTATTTTACCTTCTTTAAGTGTTGCTTTTAAGGAATACAACTACTGCGTCATAGGAAGCTATTTGGGCTGTCTTAACAGAGACAGGCTGACAATGTGCTGCTTTGTAACATTGTCTGTAATCACTCACCTTGGGGACTCTTTGAAACTCCATGTTATGTATAGAGTTAATATGGCAAAATGTGCTCTCAGTTACAAAATTACACTCCTGTCAGACAGCAGAAAAGAATTCTGCCTACAGAAGTGATTTAAGGAAAGTTGAATGTAAATAGTGTTGGGGTTTTTGGTGGGTCTTTTTGTGTAGTGTTTTTTGTGGAGTTTGGGGGGTTTTGGGTGCTTTTTTTCTTCTGGGTGTTTTTGTTTATTTGTCTATGTTGTTTTTGTTTTGGGAGGTTGTGGTCTTTTTGTTTTGTTTTTCCTGGTAATTGTTCTAAAGTTACCTCCTCATAATAGTGTGATACTTTTTCTGCCTACAGAACAAAAAGTGAAAGTGGGATTTGGAATGCTGAAAAGCTACAGGATAGTTTTTATTTACTGATGAAAAAGGCTAATTCTGGTATTCTATTTTCTACTAAGGCTTGTTAACAGACCATGCTATTTGTGTTAAGTTAGTCAAAGTGATGACTTGTTCATCAATATGTTTTTGAAGTTTAGTTTGCTTTTTTGGCAGACTTTTATTGTAAGGTTATCTTAATTCCTGTAATAGTAACATTCAGAATGTACTCCAAAGGTAAATGTTTTACAGTGCATTCATTAAATGTAGAAGCTGAGCTTGTCTGAATTTCTGACCAATCATCTTTTCCTTTCTTCAGGGTTTCGCAAAAATGATGAAATGAAGGCTATGGAAGTATTGCCAATTTTAAAGGAAAAAGTTGCATACCTTTCAGGTACAGTTGTTTTCTGTTGTAGAACACCCAACTGTGTTGCTAGTAGCATGTAAAATGGTATTTTAAATATTTTAAACATAATGTAATGATTTATAATGGAAAAGGTATGTGTTTTATTGAATGTGGAAAATTGCTAGTTGTCCTGGTTGTGTCATGTCCCTCATGCCCCCAGCCTTGCATATCTAACAGCATTATTTGCAGCAACAGTTTTCATTGCAAGTGAAACTCATATGAAAAGAGATACTTAAGTAGGGCAAATGATTTGTAAAAGCATGGTTTATCAACAGTCCACAACAACACTTCAGGGTGTTTCCACCCCACTCCCTGCTTCCCTTTCCCCCAACAAAGACATCACCACCACTAGGGCTTAACTGTTGTGGCACTAGAACTGTCAAGCTTTATACCTGGAAACACAAAGGTAAGGAAGGCAGTTATTTTAGTTCACCAGTATTCACCTAACTAGGGAATAAACGGCTTGAATATTGGGTATCCTACCACCTGAAATGGTTGCATCTGTAGCTTTTTCTGTGAAATACAAATAGAGTCTCAGATGCAACTTTTTTTTTGTTAAGTTTAAACTGTAGTCTGTCCAAGTACAGATGCTCTTGCATCTCTATACATACTTAGATGAGGAGAGCATTTTCTTATAAGGTGCAATTACCTTGTTTTCATATGAAGATATAGCCTTTGATAACTTGTCTTGCCATAAAAGGCCACTGTTTAGCTTTACCCAGGTACTTTGAAACTGGGTAAAAAGGAATTTCCTCAAAATGCCTCACTCAGCCTGTTGGATTTTGGTGCTGTTTGGAGACCGTTGAGCATACTGCTGTTAGTTATGTGCACTAGATAAAAGTGATTCATGTTAAGTGACTCATGTGAGTTGATCAGATATTCATGTGACACATTTTGGCATAAAAGAGAATATCTCAGTTCTGTTGGGGGATTATATAAATGGAAAGGGGTGAAAATTGAAGTCTCATTGTTGAAATTACTAGCTTAATATATTTTTGTTAAACCAAGACCTAATGGGAGATCAAGTTGGATAAAGACTGTTGTGAGACAGGAAATTCCCACCTGATGCCTCATACATTGTTGCTTTTAACTTTCCTGTTTGTGTATGACACAGGAGCATCAGGAACAAAGGAAATGAGACTTACTTCTTGGAAAAGGCCTAAGAAAGCTGTCAGTATAGCTGATGAAAAGACCCAAGTCTTAGGGACTTTTTTGCTTAATACTGCAGTTTTGCTGCCTTGTTTAAGACTGAGTAAACTGAGTGAAAGAACAGTGAAGTTCTTCTCATCAGAAATTAAGGCTTTATTAATTCCTTTATTACACATCTAGACCTGGAATTTCTACAACAGGGTTTGTCTTTGATGTACAAAAATGTCAGGATATGTTTTATCAGAAATTTAAGCACCATTTTTTAAAATGGGTTTTCTCTGTGATATATGTGATCTGAGAACCAACTGAAGTGGCATCCAGAATGACATAAAGAATAAGGGTTTCCTTCTTCTGCCATATTGAAAAATTGCATGGTACAGGAATTGCAGTGTGGGAAAGGCCCGGAGGTCTGATCTGAGGTGACTGCATGTAACAAAGCGTTTGTTTAAAATGCTTAGAGAGTGTTAAAGACAATTCAGCTTTGCTACTAGTTGCTGCTTTTTAAAGAAGGATATCCACTCTGAGCAACTGAGTTACTTTCTGGGGATTTGGAATCAGTAGCACTTACCAGTTGAAACATAAATTTTTAAGATCTGAAGGTAATGGCCTGTGGTGAAATGAGGAGAGCATTAAGGGCTGCAGCAGACTTTCAACCAAGCTTGGTAGCTTTGGAGCCCAGTCAGCACTGGAGTTCAGTGAGGGCCTGGGCTGTTGGCCTCTCAGTCTTGTCATTTATCATTCCTCTCTCTTATGGCTTCTTTTTTTTTCTTTTATCAGTTGCTGTGTAAAGATCCTCAAAGCTCTCTGCTTGGCAAGTGAGTCAGGGTGGTCAAGCTTTGCCTTTCTCCATTAAAATGAGACAACCAAGTTTTTCATCTTTTATACCACTTAAGAGGGTCATGGAAGATATGGATATGAATTTCCTTTTATGTTTAGGCTTCTGGCACTGTAGCTTGATAGAGATTCAAAGATGCTTTTGTCTCTGAGTTTCATTTGGTGCCTCACAGAGAACATGTCCAGTGTAGACAGTCTCTAGAGGCTTTGACAGCTAGGCTTAGTGTCTCTAGCAAGCAGATGCAGGCTTTGTTGGAGAGGACAGAGATGATTTTTTGAGTGACTGGTTTTATTTTTGTTGTTGTTGTTTTATATTTATTTTAATTTTCTTTTGACCTTCCTTTCTAAGTGATTTTTTAAAAACTTCGTTTAGTAACATGGAATTACAATGAGGAGCTGATTTAAAACCAAGAAATTCTCGACTGAGGATAGTGTTTTTCTGTGTTTCCATGGAACAGGAGAAAACAGTCCATCTGTGATTGAGAAAATATATGTGAAATTTAGCTTGCAAGAATATGTCTGTGCTGTTAGTGTTGATAAAGATGTCCTACTGGCTTGAATTTAGCCTCTAGTAATAGTAACATTTTGTTGTCACTAGCAAGGAGTTGGATATAAAATTGCATTTTACTATTTAACTGCAGTAAGTCTGTGCAGTTCTGTGACTGAGATTAACACATCTAAGTGGAACCACCTGAGGTCAGATTTTTTGCCTTACATATTTAAGTCAATTCAGAATTTGCTACCTTGCTAGCAAAATTAAAAGCTCTAAACTAACAATTTCAAATCCGCAAATCATGACAGGATAAAAATACAAGTTAAATGCTTAGTTTCTGTCTACTCAATCTGGCATATGTATTAAATGTGAAATGCTATCCACCTAAATTCTGCTACTAATGAAGTTAATCAGATACTCATAAGATCATCAAGTCCAGCCCCTAACCTGGCACTGGCAAGCCCACCACTAAAGCATGTCTGTAAGTGCTACCTGTCTTGTAAATATCTCCAGGGATGATGACTCAGGCACTCCCTGTGCAGCTTGTTCCAATTCTTGACAACTCTTTTGTTGAAGAAATTATTCCTAAAATCTAAACTTCTCTGGTACAACTTGAGGCCATTTCCTCCTCATTCTGTCGCTTGTTACCTGGGAGAAGAGACCAAGACTTATGTCACTGCTGTCTCCCTCAGGTAGTTGTAGAGAACAATAAGGTCTCCCCTGAGCCTCCTTTTCTTGAGGCTAAACAACTCCCTCAGCTGCTCCTGGTCAGACTTGTGCTCCAGATGCTTCATCAGCTCTGTTGCATTTCTCTGGACATGCTCCAGCAT
>VYZS01090047.1:58132-77981 GCA_013400695.1 Neodrepanis coruscans | reverse complement strand
GTCCTTCCCACAGTGTTGAGGGACTGTGTAGTGTGAAGGAGTCATGTCTGAAATCTCATTCTATGTGCTTCCTGGGTTGGTCCTTGACTTGTCATACCCCTTGAACTGCAACCCAGATGTAGGCTTAGAGGGTAGCTTGGTCCAAGGACCACAACAAGTATTATGGATACTGTGGGGTCCTATGGACCTGAGTGGCTCCTACGCATTTGGGTTGGTGGAATCTCTCCGTGATGCTCACCAGCCCAGCTTGTTGCCTGGCCTCAACCCATTGTTTGCTGCATTTTTTGAGTCACTGGCTTTCCCAAAGCAATTGAATTTTTCCTGGTTTTGTTTAGGATTTAGCAGGGGTTTATGTAATGCTACGGTACACACATGCTTGAAAGTCAAATCTAACAAAAAAAGTTCTTCAAGCTGAATGCCAGTCCCTTGTAATGTTCGTTTCTTGTTAATTGCTGTTATTATGAAAGACAACATTTGTATCTTAGCGTCCTTGAGAGTTTGGCTTCAGGGACCTCTAATACTCCTCTCTGCCAGCACTCCCCGAGCAGCGAGACGTGCAGTACCCTGCCGCCAGGCCCTGCAGCCATTTCTGTGATCAGGCATGAAATTATTCTTAACTGATTGAAGTGAGGCATAGATTGAAAAGCTTGAGAGACACTGATTTACTCCATCATCCTGCTCTGCCTAAACCATGCCTGGCAATTCTGAATAGCATCATCCTAAAAATCCTCAGTGACGCTGCCACACTGAAAGCACTTCCCAGAAGGCAGTGGTATCACTGCTTTCATTTTAAAGACAAAAAAACCAGAGATAGGGGCAAAACAAATGGCCAGTGTCATTCAGCAAAGGCACAGGAAGGGCTGGGAGTATGGCTGGGTGTCCCAGTCCCCCAGTCTGGCACATTTGGCTTTATGATATACTGAAGGGTAAGGATTTGTTACATGATTTCAGATATGAATCTTAGGCATGTCATGGCCTTATTACATTCCTTTAGTGTAGGAAAGGGGCCTTGTGTACACTTGTATTGCATTAAGCTTCCACAAGGGGCTTTGTGTACACTTGTGTTGCATTAAGCTTCAGCAAAATATATAGACTAGTGCAGTGCAAAGAGGCTTTGAAGAAATCATGACCCACTTTGTTAGAATGCTTTTGAGGGGGATGAGCATCTGCCTGAGGTCACTGGTTGAACGAGCTTATAACTTAAACATTTCTCCTTTAGCTGAAAAAAAATCAGACCTTCTTTTTAGGTAACTTTGTCACAAGCACATCATATTGCAGTAAAAGAATATTCTACCTTGCTGTGAAGCTCTTCTTAGCTTCCTTGGTGCTTAGCACCCTGCTGCAGTCCAGGACAGAGAGAGAAACAAAGCAGGGTTGTGCACATGCACTAGCAAGCAGAGCTGAAACCAGTCTGCTTTTGGCAAACAGAATGTCCACTTCAGGAGGGAGGCAACTGTGGGCTCTATGAACAAAATCAGTCAGTGGTAAAACAGTTTCAATGACATCTATCCTTAGAACATGGCATTTAGTGCCATGGTCTAGTTGACATGGTGGTGTTCCATCATAGGTTGGATTCAATGATCTCAAGGTCTTTCCCAACTTAATTGTTTCTGTGATTTTATAAAGTATAAACCGTGACATTTTCTCTATCCAAGGTACCTGTGTCCTGGGTATTTGTTGGTCATTTGTTGGTCAGCTGAGTTTATAGGAAGAAGCTCCAATGAATTTGTATTGCTGTTTGGTCTGAAAATCCACCTAGATATGAAAGAATGAGTTCATGCATCCTATGGACACTAACAAAGTAGTTATAGGCCATTAATTTATAGAATATTTATTACAGAGGAGGAACCAAGAAAGAAAAACTTGTATTTACAAATTTAGACATGGAGATTGCTCACCTGGGTGCTTGAACATGCAAAATCTACTGAGTTGTAATCTGGGTAAGTCAGCGTTTGAGATGAGAAGGAAATTAGAGGTGGACACATGATGTCTTTCCATACAGCCATTCTCCAGGAGCCAAGTGTGTGCATACCTATATGGGAGAACAGGTTTTTATCAGAGGACAGATATCTGTTAGATATTTATAGGTCTGCAGCAATTATGTAAGCAAATTGTTGAGTTCTATTCCCCGTAGGAAAAAAATAATACCTAATGTAGCTGATGCAAATCTACTGCCAGCTGTAGGATTCTATCACTTATTTTTATTAGCTATGATGGAACTAAGTGTATCTGTGATGGGAAGATTGTAGGTACATTCCATATTGTACAGTAATGATAATCCTCTGCATTTCTGTAGCGAGTCCAACTCATGCATTTTAGACTGCTTGGTCAAGATTTTCCAGTTCAGGTCCTTAATAGATGTTAGTAATTAGGTAAATAAAATGCTGTTCAGCTGAATGATGGAGGAATCAGTATTGATCCTGAGCTTCATGCTGCTAGTATAGTTGGGCCAGAATTACCGTGGTAGAGATAAGAGAGCTCATACATCAATACATACATTTGAAAGAAGATCAAAACAGCCCAGGTGGTAAATAACCTGGACAATTGCCTACAGGACCTAAAATTAGAGATCAGCACAAAGACTTGGCAGGTGAATACTCAGCAGATGCTGTCTTATCTCTCTATTTGCTTTGGAAGATTGGGTCTGACCCAAAACATGTTGAAATCAATTTGTATCTTCTCCTTTCTTTCGATAGGCTATGCACTAGGCTCTAATCAGTTGTGGGCCTAATTAAATGATTTTCCTCATTGCAAGATAATTATTCCTACGGAGAAATGAAACTGAATGTTAGATGAGCACTCTGTAGGAACTGTATCTGTAACGTATGGTTTAGAATAAAAAATTATGGGCTTGATTTCACATTGTCTTACAGTCTCTTATTCCACCTAAAGCAAGGACAATTTCCCACTCTCTGTTATTGGTATAAGAAGGAAACAGAGTGAAGAAACAGGTGGGATGACTGTAACAAGCTCCCTTCCTTATGCAACAAAAAGAGCTAGTGCAAGCAGGAAATCTTCAGCTTTCAGTGTCCAAGAGAGGAAGAAGCAATGCATTTAAATTGCAACAGGGAGGTCAGACATCGGCAAAATGTTCTGTTGGTGAGGACAGCAAGGAATTGGGTTGGGCTACCTGGGGAACCTTTGGCATCTCCAGCATGAGAAGCCTGCTAGAGACTTGCCTCCAGTCTCAGGCAGGGGATGTAGCACCCAGAGACCTCCTGGGCCACTCTTGCCAGTGCCTGGTTGGGGTTTTGCACCTGTTTCGGGAAAAATGCAAGGTACAGGATTAAGACAAAATGTCATGACTTTGTGGTGACAGGCCATTTGCTGGTTTTGGACAAATGGCAAAACAGGTAACATGAAAATGTGAAACTGCAGTAATTAACTAGATAATGGGAAATCAATCATGCTAATAAGTATCTAAATGTTGTCAGACTCCAACTATAAATGTGTGGATAGGAATGATTTAGTGATTACTTATTTCAGACATCACAGGTGGGAGGCTGCATAAGTCTGGCCAAACACTGATACTGTGTGCAGCTTTCCTATAATTCTTTCCAGATAAACCTTCAAGTTGAGTGTTGGGTTTGGGGCTTTACTTGAGGCACTGCATCCCAAACAAGGGAAGATCTTCACTCAACAACTTCAAAACATTTCAGTGATATCACGGAGGGGAAAAAGAATGGCCTCCAAAAGGCACAACTTATTGAAAGCAATCTTGCATGCAAAAAAAAACACCACTTAAACTGCTCTGTCTTTTCTTCTGGAACCAGAATCTAAAATGCTGTAGTACATGGTGGTTATGACCCAGCATTATGGGACCAACACAATGTGACATATGCAAAATGCAAACCTTCATATGAGCCAGCAGTGCCCTGGCAGCCAGGAGGGCCAACAGTGTCCTGGGGGCATCAGGCAAAGCATCACCAGCTGGGTGAGGGGAGGGGATTGTTCCACTCTGCCCTGCACTGGTGCGGCCTCACCTTGAATATTGTGGCAGTTTTGTTCACTGCAATGTAAGAAAGATATTAAGCTGTTAGAGAGTGTCCAAAGGAAGGCAATGAAGAGGGTGAAGGGCCTTGAGAAGCTGTGTGAGGAGCAGCTGAGGTCACTTGATCTGTTCAGCCTGGAGGAGAGAAGTCTGAGGTGAGATCTCATTGCAGTCTACAGATTACTTGTGAGGGGAAGCAGGAGGACAAGTATCAATCTCTTCTCTGTGGTGACCAGTGGCAGGATCCAAGGGAATGGCCTGAAGTTGTGGCAGAGGAGGTTTAGGTTGGATATTAGAAAAAGGTTTTTCACCCAGAGGGTAGCTGGGCACTGGAATAGGCTCCTCAGGGAAGTGGTCACAGCACCAAGCCTGACAGAGTTCAAGGGGTGTTTGGACAGTGCTCTCAAGCACATGGTGTGGTTCTCAGGGCTTTCTTGTGCAGGGCCAAAAGTTGGACTTCAATGATCCTTGTGGGTACCTTCCAACTTGTGTTATTCTATGATTCATCCTCTGGCAGATGTTTACCTTGCAAGTGTCATGTGGGGTGCCACATCCTTTGTGTTGATTTTAGCACTGGGAGAATATTTCACTAACAAGGTGCTAGTGAGGTGGAAGATACTGGGAGGCAGGATGGAGAATTTAACTTTGTTTTTGTTCCAGATTTCCACAGGTCTATTTTTTTGCCTTTTACTTGGCTCTCTGTCTCTGATCCCTTCTGTCCTGTTTTTGTTCGTCTTCCTTTGTTGCCGATGGTTTCATGCTGTTTCCATTCCTCTCCTTTCATGTGACACACATTCTCTGCCTGAGCCCCATCCAAGGTGTTGGACTCCCTGCAGTTACAGCACAGAGACTTGATACTGAGGACAGAACTTCCTGCTTCACTGACACTATCTGCATTGTGTAAGTGAATGTATACTTTACCAGCCCATACAAAAGAAGTTTCAGGGCATTACTTAATGGATTCTCCTTTTCCAGTCTTCTCAGGACACTGGCAGCTCTTCACCTCTTCTTTATTATTGCTGGTCTCTTGATACCTACAGGAGATTAGTCTAGATGATCTACACACAGCAAGAGAGCTTTTCTTAATGTGAAGACCTTACAGTCAACACAGAGAAAAGAGACAAAGGTATGAGAAAACTGTTATGAATATATCTTCCCTGTGAAGATGGAAGTAGTAACACAGAAAAATCCCTGGATCTCATTACTAGTGGAAAGAGATACCTGTAGTAACTTGGATACCTTGAGTCCAGTTCAGGGCTTTCACCAGAAAATGGTCCTCCTCATGTTCACTGAGACCAGTGTAATACAGGGATGGATTTTCACTTTTGCCTCCCATTTGGATATACTAAGGATGGTGGAAGGCAGACCTGTATCAGGCAACATTAGGACATTAGGCTTAATATATCAGACAGTATTAGGACAGGGCATTTCACCACTCACATGGGAAAGTCTAAGTCATGCCAAATCATTCTGTCAGCTCTCTGGTTTTGAATGAAATGATGGGGGTAGTTTAAGTGTTATGCATATTGTCAGTTATCCCAGGGGAGTGAGAAGATTAGGAAAAGTATATAAAAGTACAGATAGCTGTAATATTCAGAGGTGCACTGATGAGACTTAAAGCTTTAACTTCTAATAAATATCTGTCTGTAGTTTGAAGGCATCCATGATCTGTGGTTATAAGGTATTGTCATTAGTATCCAAGCTCCTGTGAACTCAGAAAATCCCTGAAAAGAGGTAACCTCCAACTGCTGAGCAGTAGTACTGCTCAATTCTGAAACACCGTAAGTGTGCATGAACAAAGGCTGACACAACCCACACAAAAGGTAGCTTTTGTTGAGACTTAGGTAGCCAAGATTTGTGCCAAAAGCAGCTGGAGCAGGATCTTGTCATGACCTTGTGCAAAGTAGCACAGATCTTGCATCCAAGGAGAAAGAGTTGGTGCTGGGGTAGATTTACCCTACCTGTGGGTCAATGATGGGGGAATAGGTTGTGTCTGGTGAGAGGGAAAAAGCCCTAGAGGTGGCAGGTTCTTGGTCCACTCCAAATTATTCTACTATGACTGGCCAAGGAAAACACTCTGTTTTGACATCAGGTAGAAAATTCTTATCTTAGGACTCATTCTTCTGTTTACAGCCTTGCCTTTGCTTCTCAAATTCAGATACATGCTTTACACCAGACGGGCAGTATGAAGAAGAGGCCAGTATTATTACTTCAGTGTGATCTCTGTTTCCATTGTCTGTATTTTTGACATCTAAACAAATATATAAAACTATACAAAATGCACACATCTGAGCTCCTGGTAGAGTATGTTTGTTTTATTTTTTTAAAGCTTTGCTCACCTGTGGAGTCTACTATTTATTGTATGATGCTTTTTGCCACTTAGGCACTATGCTTAATCAGATTTGTAAATTAATTCTCTCCTGGGGTTTCTCTTTGTGTGTTCAGAAAGCATAAAAAGTGTTCATGACACGCTTCAAAACACACACTGGTTACATTAGTCATCCTCTCAACATAATAGTTTTATGGAGTCCACTTTCAGTTAAAAAAAGCCCACATTTCCTTTAATCCAGTTTCTTTCCCCCACTTTGGATCCCTAGAGTTATGTTACACGTTAGTAAACAACTATGAGACACGCAAAGGATGTAATTTGCCTTCTTTTTTTTTTTTTTCTGAGGAAAAGAGCTACTGTTTACATCAAATTATCTATTATTCCTTTTTATGATATACTGAACTGAAAACATTTTCATACAGGAACTTTGCCTTCTTCTGGCAGCTGGAAAGCTGATTGCAAAAAGGAGCACTGCTGAATCATAGCATGCTTTCCGCTGGCTTTCCCTGAGCCATTTCCCCATCCTGGCAGTCCCAACCCACGTCAGGGCTGAGGCTAGATGGGAAAGGGGAGCTTGGATGGGGAGCACCAAACTTCATCGGTGCTGCTCGTATCTTCATGGACAGACCATCCCTCACCCTCTATGCTTTCCTTGTCAAGTTGTTCAAAACACCTCCTACACAACAGAACTCTTCTATGGCAAACACTGCAATGTGGGAAAGGATTTGCATAGCAGAAAATGTCACTAACATTGGTGAGGAAGAGGGTCCTCAGCCAGCACTGCATAGCCCCTTGGCAAAAGAGGAAAACTGCCATGGCCGCTGAACCACAGCCTGAGAGCTACAGTGACAGCAAGCTGCGGCACATCACTTTGGGAGTGAGGCATACTTCCCAGAAGTCAGTTCCACAGACAAGAAGTCCAGTTCCACAGTCAAATGTGGCTGCAGTTTTCTCTTTATGCCAGTGGGACGCAGAGAAAATCTCTCCTCGTGCTACTGCACACTCACCCTTATACTCCCTAGGCAGCCTTATCCACACACCGCACCCTACCCCACACACTCCCCCAATCTCTCAGCCTTTGTGTTTCACGGGAAACAAGTAGATAAACCACAGCTCTCAATTTCCTAATTATGCAAAAAAGTAGACACTCCTAAACTTTCAGAAGCTCAAAACTGCTGAAGTGGTCAGAAAAAGAGGCAAAGAGAAGACCTGAAACCAAATGGGGATTTCACATTGTGGATGTTGGGATGTCATAGACATTGCAAAGATATGGGGTCGTCTCAGAGCACACTCACTCAAACATCTGTTTGCTGAAAGATAACAGCAGATGATGGTAGATAGAGCCCCACCTTTGAGGAAGGACCCTATAGGAGGAAAATCTTTTGTCTGATGGAGCAATCCTTGATTCTGAGAAGGGAAAACATTATGTTGGTTGCTGCAGAGAGGAACTTGCTCAGCTCAGCAGGGAGGAACCTGGCTCTAGCACTGCTCTCCAGTGGGACCCTGGGGATTTCTAGACATGTTTTTGGCCAGATCGCTTCTTCTCTCCCAGCCTCCCTCTTTCCCTGGATCTCCGCCTGCCTCAGAGCTGTGGAATAATCAGATCCCCTCAGGATTTCACCCATTCTGCACCAGTGCAGGCAGATGCAACTGCAATAAGTGCATGCCATGGAGCCCCAGCAGGAAGCCAGAGGGCAGCTTTGCCTGTGCTGTTGCTGCCCCACTTCTGAGTGCTGCAGTCACTGCCTGTCCTGTTGCCTTCACTGTGGCTGCTAGGGCATGTATTTATGTTCCTGGGACACCTGGAGGGGCTGAGCTCATCCCATCAGAGCAGCTGCTTGTTCCCGTTCTCCCTGGTTTCACATGTTCACTCTCAAATCTTCTCCTCCTTGCCAATTGGTTCACAGCATATGATTTAACCCCTTCCAATTTTTCCCACATTTGGTAACAATTTTGGGAAATGGGAAAGGCATCCAAATAAATGCACCTGCAGGGTAGGTGGGCTGGTGGTGAGTGCAGTCTATCAGAGGGCCCTTCTCCCCACTGCCACTAGCAGGCAATGCTGCAGCTCTTGGTACCAGTACTTAAGGAGACTGTTTTTTCCCCAGTACCTGTATCATAACAGCCTGTACATGTCTCTAGCTTCTCACTTGCTATTTCCTTCTTCAAATGTCTGTATTTTTTATTTTCCCTTGGGAGACAGCAGAGTGATGTGGAGGAATGAGGATTCCCTGATTCTGGTGAGTTCTGGGAAGGAGTGCTATGATTTTCAGCCAGATGCCAAGAAACCCATGTTATTCACAGGCACAGTTCACATTTGTTTCCTTAGCAGCTTCTCTGTTTTCCAGCACATTGTCAAGGACAGAGAGAGAGAGGAGGTCCAGGCTTGCAAGCCACTTCAAACTTTAGGACCAAATCATGAACCATGGAGGACTGACTTGCAGCAAAGCATGGGTATGGCTTTCATCAGCCTTCACATGAAACTACTTGGGTCCGTTTAATATGGTTTCCATTTCCTACATGGGAAAAAATGTGTTAAAACATCAGTTTGCAAGTCAGGACTGTTGTGAGGACCTGAGCACTTTCCTCCTGAGAAGCACTCGTGGCCTGGTAGAGCTGTGCTGTCTGCAGGGCAGGGCACCAGCTTGTCCTGGATGAGGACCTGCTACCTTCCATCCCAACTCTGCCCCAGCCTCCCTCTCTGTTCCCACACTGGGAGCAGAACATGACAGTGGTGCCTCTGTGGCTTTACAGTCCCTTCTTTATCCAAGAGGATGTTTATTTCCTGCAAAGGAAAGCACAGTCAGACGTCACGCTAGAAGATGATAAAACCCAGGGTCAGACTGGTATCTTTTACAAGTCTACGTAGAGATTTCATCAAAGCTTAACTTGGCTCATCAAACTAAGCTCTGATTTTGTCCATCACTAGTGGACAAGCTCAGGGAACTAATGCAAGAACAGGATGATTCTCAGTTTGTTCCCCATGTGGTATGTCACAGGAGGCAGTCTGGGTCATTGAGAGCATTGGTTGTCCTGTATTGAAAATGGAGTGCTGACACTGACCTTGTGGAGCTCTGAGAATGGAAAAATATGATATTAAGGCTGCAGATCCTACACATTCCTAGTGATCTGCTACTAAATGATGCCACATGGCATCACTGCATGATGCTTGTCCGACACATTTGTCGCTCCAGTGAAACTTGATTTCTCCAAAACACCAGATTTGTTAAAGGAGTACAGGTTGTCCCATACGACTGTGAGAATCAGAAGATCATGGTATCATTAGCTGGATCAGGAAGATGGACTTTTTATGTGGGAAAGGACCTTAACCATCCCCTCCTAATGATGGCCTTGGGAGTGATTTGGGGAATCACACACCAAAGCATCTCAACTCCACTGGCTCCTGAATCTTCCTGTTGTCACTTGCAATTTCTTTATCTGCATCAATTTTGGAATTGCTAATAGTGCCCATTTCAGCCAAACATTGTCCTGTTTTCTTTTGGTTTCTGCTTACGATATTACACATAGCAATCATGTTTGGCCACAGACATTTTTATTTTTGTTAATTGAGGTATTTCTGATAACAAAAGGCTTTCTAAGTCTGGTTACTGTTTTCCCTTATTGGGAGTATTCATTCAGCGATTACCTTTGCCAAAGATGATGTAGTGCAAGCAGGTGTCACAGCCATACTTTCAGCCATACGGAAAATACATTTCATTTCTGACAGTGATCCTGCTGTTTCAGTAGAAGGCTACCCCATGCAGAGATAGGCTGGTTAGATCAAACTGTACTAATTGCAGAGTGATTTGGAAATCTGTTCCACTTGCAAACAGAATGAATCCTACACTTTGTAACATTGAATTAACAAAGGTCACATTTCATAAATATTACCAAGCAATTTTCATAGATAATGCAGCAGGCTAGTTAATGATTAGAGCAGTAAACTTCTGACGTAAAGCCATGATGAATAAGGGACATATTTTTACAACTTCTGTTATTGTTGCCTCAGGGATCTTAACCAAAAGCAGCAGAAATTATTAGTGTCAAACATATCTTTAAAATCTAACCCATCAGGCTATATCTGGTCTTCCCAGTGGCTTTTGTATTAGGAATTGGAAAGTTGAAATTATTTTAAATTGTAAGTCTAATCCTCAATGGTAAAAAAAACATGTTGGTTTCATTCCAGTTCTACTGGATTCTGCAATGTAAAAACCAGCCTCAGTAAGTGGTGGGAATTGGCAGAGCTCAGGCTATAAAGGGATGCAATTCTCCCTCTTGTTCCAACTGCTGGATCTGCTGAACCAGAGCAGCAAATTTTAGTAAAGATCTAGTCCTGCTCCTAGGCCTGATCTCAGAGACTGACTCCTCTCTCAAGACTGGATCTGACAACATTTCTTAGATGGTAAGGTATTCAAACTACCTAAATAATTCTGTGAGATTAGCTTCGTAGGGAAGTAGTACTATACATGTTAATTGTAAGGGAAGGCAGTGGAACAAATCTTGGGATTAAACAGACATCCTGGGCCCATGTACAAACAGAGGACTTAAAACCAGAGAGTGTAATTTTCCAGGATTTAATTAGGCGTGTTTTCTATCCGATAGCCACACACTCATAGACAATCTGTATTTCTCAGTAGGGTTTTATCTTCTGTGAGCCATTCGTGTCTGAATTTGATGGGGCAGAAAGTCTTGGTATACAATTGTGGGACAACTGTCATCCAGAAGTTCTTAAGGGTAGAGGGCTTGAGAATCAGCAAAATTACAGCAGGCATTTTATATTTCCTTCATCTACAAGAAATCTCCAAGGATGGAAAGTGGCTAGTGCCACTCTGTAATGCACTTTTGAAAGAAATGATGTGTGAAACATGCAGCCTTTTGTGCAGCGATGTCCAGGTGCTTGAATGGAGATGGAACCTGTTATATCTCCATTAGGGAAAGCTGTTCAATGAGGTGAAATGTGAATTGTCCATGCAATGATGCCATTAGCACATAACAGGTTTTAATTTTCAATTTTAGATATTCGTGCTTTGAGACCATTCAAAACCTAAACCTGGAAAAACCTGACTCCTTGAAAACCTAGTGGCATTCAAATGACAAAAAAAAATCCAACAAAAAAACCACAACAAAACTCCAACATTCATACAAGTAGCATCTTAGCTACTACCCAAATAACCCAAATTGTGAAAACCAACCCAAAACACAATGAATACCAGAGTCAGAAGAAGCCTAGAAGGCTTTTCTCACAGCTGGACACAGGGGACCCCGACAGGCAGAAGTCCACAGGGTTGCTGCTCCCTGGAGGGCTCACCCTGCCTGCAGCCAGCACTTTTTCCAGCCCTGCCTCCCTCCCAGCTGGAACGGGCTGAAAAATAACTGGAAGTTTCTTGTCAGAGCAGACGCACGGCACAGGCAGTTCTTCATTGACAAACGAGCAAAAGAAAACAAAATATCACACTGTCATTTAAAAATAGCTTCAGTAAAAATACGACGGGGAGTGCTTTCACCGAGCAGAGATCAGCGACTGATTAGGGAGGGTTATCAGCATACCTGGTGCCGGATAAAACCCGATCCTGCTGCAAGGCATTCTCATTCAGTTGGACAGATTGTAGGTTTGTGATGAATGCCTGAGAAACTCTAGAAGTTTTCCGATAATGCAGGAGTTTGAAACGGGGTTTCTGCTCCTCGCCTGCAACGCAGCTTTAGAAAGCTTCCATGTGGTCTGACGCTGCCAAGTGGCATTCTTGGAGTTCAGTGGGACAGGGCCGTTCCCTGTTCATGCCAAATGCAAGCTGGCCTGGTCCACTGCCAAGGTGGTGTGAGCCACCCTGTGCAAGGGTGATCCCCTCCTGTAAATGACAGTGAAAGAATTCATAAAGGGTAGGCACCAATGCAAAGTTCAGCCCAGGTTTGGAAAACTTCCATAAGTGATGTCTGTGCCTTGCAGCCATGCTCTGAAGTGATATAGTTGGAACACAGACTTGGCCGTATGATTTTGGGAAATTGATCCATTCAGTGTTCTTGCAGGGTCATCAGTGTTGTTTTTAAAATGCAGCATGTATGTGCAACAGCTTTCCAATATCAAAGCTCAAATTGTATGACCTTTAACTTTTAACATTTAACTTATAACTTTTAATATTCCTTCTGGTCTTCAGCCTCTTGGTTCTGCTTATACAATGAATTCAGGTGTTAAAGTGAATGTATTTTTATTGCTCTGTTTATTATAAAGTACTTAGATCATTATTTAATTTGCAACTGTTGTTTAGATCTATTTGCATTATTCCACTTATTTCACCCAACAGGAGAATTAATATTCACTCACATGCAATGAACAAAAACACATCAGTTTGCTTAAAAGTCTCTTGAACATATTTCAAGATAAAATAAGAAATTGATGGAAAGGGAGAAAGAGCTTGTCCTGAGCCCTTCTGGGCTGTTAGTTTACTATAGTTCCCTCAAGGCATAATTTGACCCATCACTCGTCTAAAACTTCATCGCTGGAGCCACAGCTGAAATCCAGAGGCTTGAGGCACTGTCAGTACTGAAGAAAAAAACAAGTACATTAGAAGCAAGGCAACTGGACAAGTAGCTTTGCCAGGTCAAGTGTCATTCTCATGACCCTAGGATTAAAGATCTTTCCTGTTTTTATGTATCCTGGCTGTTCTCTACATGTGACTGCAAAAGCAGAGCACAGCAAAATGAAAATATGTGCAAAACCATCAAAAACATAAGAGACAAATAAGGTAACATGGTGTCCTACCCTAAAGAAGGGAACCCCCAGCCTAGGGCTGCCCTCACAGCTGGCACCTGCCCACACCTGAACGTGTCCTCTGATGGTTGGATCACTTTATGTGCAGTGTGCTTGGGCAGAGCCCCTGCCTCCACACTCAGGATTCAGTACATGGAATCTGCTGACCTGTCAAAGCCACTTCATGGAGTGAGCGTCACTCTAAGAGCACACCAGTCAGCGTGGTACCCTTGGGGTACATCTGCTTACAGTCAAGTTGTGCAGCAAGTAGGGGGATGCAGAAGCTTCAATTTGGGTCTCTGTTGCAAGAGCACACATCTGTGTGGGGTCACCCCTCCTCTCCTTTCCCTTTTCCCCATCCCCAAGATCTTGGCCATGCAGAGTTCCCACCATTCTTGGTCTTCCAGGCTGCCTTGAATGATTCTCTTACCTCTTGGAGGAGCTGCATTTCAGAGATTTCCCTTCCTGTGCAATGTCCGTTCCTTGGTGGGATCCACTTGAGCCATTTCTGGGGACGAGGACAAATCCATCATGCTCTTGGGATTCCTGCTGTCCCATCTTGAAGCCAGTTTAATAATAGAGGGTTATTTGGGACCGATTGTTTATTAAACCAGTGAATTACTGCTCTTCAAGATGAAGGAACAGCAAGTGACACCTTAGGCCTTTCACTTCCACATCTTTTGGTTCTGCCCTAGGCACCACCTGAAAGGGAAACCAGCTGTCCCAGCTCACCCAGTAAACTATGAACAGCAAAGGTAGGAAAATAAAACTCCCTCAGCACAGCCTGAAGCCATATCTACTCAGCCTGGACCAGTGACTCTGACAATTTTGCTGCTGAGATCCCCTGCAGGAAGCATAATACTGAATGTACGCTGTCAAAATGCCTTTTAGCAGTAGCAGGATACTCTCTGCTCCAGGCAGAGGAGGATACATACAAAGCCTTAAGCTGTTCCAGGCTTCGCAGAAGAGCAGCCAGCAAAATACATGTGACTGCACTGAGACACATTGTTTTCAAAGCCCTGTGTGATAGCACCAAGTGGCATAAATCAGAATTACCTGTCACAAAATATATGTCTCCACGGCCATTTCTCCAGTCTCAGGCTGAACAACAGCTCAGACTCTCTGAGAGAGCAGTTACACTAAAAAGAAGGCAAAGAAGTAACAATGCAGGAATGAGAAGGTAGTAAAAAAGCACTGATGCCTGAAAAAAACCCGTTGAAATGCAACCCGCTAGAAAGTAGTGCCGAGGATGTGTTAGGGCAGGAATATGAGGGGCTTTCCTGCTTCCTGAGAATGCAAAACTGGCTCTGTAGCATCAATTTCAAATTTTGGCTTTTCTGTATGAAGCAGCGGAGGACTCTGCCCCGACGTGCACCTTCTGCAGCCCCGGGGTGTCCAGTCTTCCTCTAAAACACTCTGCAAAACTTACAACAGCTTCAGTTAAAGCTCAGCCCATCCCCAGAGAACCTGTGGAGTGAGGCCAGCAGCACATCCTCCTGGAAGCAGGCAATGACTGTGCTGCTAAATACTTCACATTCCTCACAGACACCAATCCAGACTCCAAGATGCACTGGAAACTTGACACGGAGGTTACTTGTCAAAAGACATTTGCCTCAGGGAACTCTTTCAAATAGCAACAAGTCAAAACCTCAGTCCAGACCTCACCTCTAGATCCAAGTCATATCCTGACCAGCCTCAACAGCCTAAACTGGGGGAGTCCCAACCTGCTCTGGAGACCAGCCCTTTGGCTCCGTATGCCAGGTGTTGAGCTATTGCCCAACTGTTATTTAAAGACTTTTTCCATATTTATCTCAACAGCTAGGGCTTCTTTTGGGGTGCTGTCCCTCTCTTTATAACTCTCTGCCTGCCTTGGTTTAAGTAGCTCATTGCAAGACACATTTCATGTGAGTTGTCTTAAAACATAGGTAGGTGTCACCTTTTCACCCTCCAGTTTGGGTGAAGACACCATGCTCATTTTCCTGTGGTATGTGAGCAGGTCAGCAGTGAAAAACAGTGTGGCTCAGGCTTATCACCACTGAATGGCTTCTGGGCACTCTGCTGTGGTAACTGAACAACCCTGCCCACATCCTATGGGTTCCATAAGTATTTTCCATATATGAGGTCAAGATATTAAGAGCAGATTTTGTACATTTCAATACCAGCATGTCCCACTGAGAAGAGAAGGATTTGCTAAAAAATCAAGCCAAAAGTAATCTGTCCTTGAACACAGGGTTTGGTGCTGGGATCAAAGTGCCGGGGCTCAAAGCTGCTACCCCACTCCTGCTCATCTGGCATTTGGGGGTCAGAGGCTGAGATCAGATGTATTTTGGGCAAGAAGAAGTCCTGTTCTTAGCTGGATTCAAGCATATAGCAATCAGGACAACAGCTTCATAAATTTATTTCCTTCTTCCTGCCTCACTCATCATTGACTTTTTCCCATACTTTTGGCAGCCTCTAGCACCATTTTAATTTTCCCCAGACTGCTGTACTGCTTCTGTGCAGAGATAAGCTCATGAAAGAGAGGCTTAGGCAGAAAGAAAAACAAACAGCCAAGGCCCATATTTTAAGAATTACTGAAATACATTCTGGTATCACTTATTTCTTAGAACAAGAAATCATTTGTAAATGTCAAAAACCTAAAGAAAACCCTGAAGTACTGAATTTTCCCTTTCTATCATCATAGCAATTAAAAGAAGGTACCATTTGCCATCTGTTCTGATGACACTACACCCAGGTGGTCTTTCCACTTGTCCCAGAGTTTGTCCTGGGGTGCTGCTGTGGTTTGCTCATTATTGCTAATGCTGTTGTTCTGCAGGGTTATGGGAAGATGCGGCAGCACAAAGCTTTTCAAATCCAGGTTTCAGAAAGAAATAAAAGACACGTATCTCTCTAGTCTGTTGGGGAAAAGAATGAAAAAGAAATTGTTCTGGTGATATGCAGTTGCTGGTTATTAATTCCTTTGAGGATTTTGTATTGCTTCCAAGGCAAATATAAGATTAGCTGATGGAGGGATGGAGTAGTAGTATGGGATACAGATCACAGAGCGGTTCTTGTAACGCAGATGTTATTTATTTAGCCTATGCAGAGCAAACCTACTTACAGATGTAATTTTGCATGTTTGACATATTAACTATCTGCCAGTAGCCCCCTGCTATAATCAGAGAAGTCAGGGATCCTGCCTTCTTGGGCCCCCAGTTCCCAGGCAGAGATGGCTGCCCCTTATATCCACCCCTCAAGCAGGTACACTGTCAGGGCATTCTGGTGCCACCACTTGTCAACATGCAGAGGTTAGCAGGTAAAAAAGCAACATGACTGTGAGAAGGCAAGTGGAACACAGGTCTCAGTCACTGGAAACCTTGCTGCTGATTCACCCAGCTGCAGGGGCTGCCCATCCCAGCTGCACCAGTCATTGGTGGTTCTTGGAAGAAATGCTGCTGCTATAAGAATGCTGCTATTTTGTAAAAGCATTTTCAGGACCTTCCAGTGCCAGATATCCAGACGTGCTAATGCAAAATGCATTAGCCCAAGCAGCAGGAGCTCTGGGGCTGCTGGCGCCATTGAGTTCCACTCATTTCATCTTTATTATAAATACTGCATTGTCGTCTCATTCTTTTCTCTCATCCTCTCTTTGGAAAAGAATTATAAGTCTCTAGTTGACTAGTCCCTTTGACTTCTTTCAATTGTTTTAGGCGGATGTATTTATTTCATTGGAACAACTGAATGAAATCTGTAACAGCTAAAGAATCCCCCCCTTTCAAGGCACCTCCGCTTTTCTACCTCCGAGCTGAATGCAAAAGAAACTCCTCCTAAACCTGCCGTGTGAAACCAGCCCACCTTCAGGCTCTCTCCCACTCTCATCTTAGTTTTTGTGGTTTCAGAAATACTGCAGCCTGGAAAGGACTCACCGCCTACTTGTAAATAGTGATCTTTCACCAGGCAGATCTGAGCTGACAAATGTTAATTGTTATGCAAACTATGCTGAAGATGAGCTCTTCTCCCAGGACTGAAGGGCAGCCACCTCCCAGATGAAACAAGGCAGCTGTTTAAACAGTGAGGGGTACGCTGCCCCGGCTGCCAGAGCAGCGGGAGAGAGGAGTGGTGCGAGGGCAGCTGGAGCTGTGCCATGCCACCATGGTTAACACCCCCGCTTTTGTGGGGAAAACCTCCACAACACAGCTCAAGAACTTTAACTGACCCTACGCGATCAGGAAAATGATGCTGTTTCAGTGAGAAAAAAGTTGTTTCTTTGGGATCATGCGGTGGGATGCTCCCCCCTGCAACTGGGAAAAACAAATTCTGGTTGTTGGGACACGATAGAGGTATGAGAGCAGTGTTTTGCCAGCCCAGAGGATTTGGCATGAACCAGGGATGCTGAGAATGCCATGCAAGCCTTGTTCTTACCTGGAGGCAGGTCGTTGCCTGAGGCAGGTGGTGCTGTTGGTCCGTGGCTCCCACTGGAGTTCTCTGGGAAGCTGGGAACCAGCTCCCCTTACTTGGAAAAGGCACGTTTTCATTCCATTGATGCCACTCATAACTCCACCATAGGCTGAAGGGAACCTTGGACATGCTATCAGCTCATTTTGCCTTCCAGTCCCATTTAGTTGCTGCTCCTTCCCTCCTCCACTGCTCTTGGTGCAGGGCTGCTCAGCCCAGTGCAGGGTCCTTGGGATCACTATGAATCTTGGAAGTCACCCTAGAAAAACAGAGGGACTCATCATGGCTGTTAGTAAAAAGCATCCTGAGAGTGGGAATTTGTATGAGTAGCAAGTTTTGCTCTTTGCCTGCACCTGTCCAACCCTCAGAGAGCACAGCCTTGGCAAGGAGAAGGTGGTTCAGCAGCACAGAACAACTCCAGGTCCCACTTGTTCCCTGGCGAGTCTGTTGGATCAGGCTGGCTGCAGAGAAAATTTACTGTTCAAGCCCTGTATGAGATGTGCATAGAGTGCACTAGTGTGTGTTGCTAAATTATCTATATAAGCCACTTCTGGTGTAAAAATCTCCCATTTTTCTGGCCATCAGATAACATGGAAACATGTTCCTTTCCCAGCAGTTACTTAGAAAAAATTAAAGGGATGGCTTTGCTTCCTGATGAACACATAGAGAACTGTCTACTTGTTTGTGGCTGTGCTGAATTTCTTAGCACTTTATTTAACCAGGGCTTTATGCCATCCTGTACTCCTTGGTAGTAGTTTTGGAGGTTTTGTTGGGGTTTTGTGTGTTTGTTTCAATTTTTAAAGTAGCTTTGTGCTACTTTAAGCAGGGAACTTCAATTTGGTTTTGTTTGGTTGGTTGCTTTTGTTTGTTTTGTGGTTTTTTTTAAATAAAATGTTTTATCCCACCTGCGCCTGCATAATCTTCAGCTGTATAGGACTTCATGAGTTTGACCCAGTGCATTTTAAGACAAAAATACAAGGAAAGGCAGAATGGAGGAAGGACTATGATTTGAAGATTCAGACAAGGAAAAGTTTTCAATGATTCTTTACTTTCTTGAAATTCAATAACAACATTTTCATTGATTTCAGTGGCAGCAGGATGGCAGTCTACTTAAAAGGGAAAAAATTGGCATTTAACCCAAAAAATCTGTTCCAACCTCACATCTCCTTTCCTGCTTTTGCATCAAGTCCCAGTATCAGGCTGAGCAGAGCAGCCACATGCTATTTCCATGCTCCACTTTGCCCTTCAGCAGTTCTGTCTGGCAACTTATTTCACACAATATGGTAAAACTCCTTCCTCAAGGAGCTGTAAAACCATGGATTCAGTCACCAGGGAAGGCCAGTGATTTCCTCTCAGCAAGGGCACTTGGCTTAGCCCACAGCGTCCATGGTTGTTTTCAACTGAGACTGAGCTGATAAGGGGATTTCCTTTCAAGAGGAAAAGCATAAACTATATTTACATGCAGATAATTTCCTATTTTTTTGGGTTTAGTGTAACAGGCTGAATTTCTGGGCTATCTCTTCAGTGCTCTCTGACCACAAGAAACATACTCGCAATTGTCCGGGTGGGAGTTGTTTTGCCAGAAGCTGGAGAGATGCCACAGTGCAGCTGGCTGTGGAAGGCAGAGGTGGAAGGACATAACTTTGCTTTTTCTATGAGGAGGTAACACAGACCTCAACATCTGCTTAGCATTTGCTACCATGTTCATTACAGGTGCTTGTGCCATTGATCCATCATTTACCCATTCTCTGGGCGAAGTGTATGTATTTTGATTAAAAAAAATTAAAATATAAACCTTTGAGGCATAACTAATGCCTGCTGAGCCACCTTCAGGATTTAGTGATTTTGCAAGCAAGTAGGACCATGCTCAGCTAAGGAGCTAAGGAGCAAGAGAGATTGAAATACATGTGTAGTAGAGGAAGGAAAGCTGGTAGAAGATTCCCAAACTATTAAAGCCCAGGAAGAAGGGAATATCAAACCAGCAGTACTTCATGTTCATCTGGGAAACCTACTCCATTCCCCTCTGGAGGATTTCCAGAGGATGAGACCCTAGTTCACAGCAAACTGGTAATTACTAGTCTTCTCTGTATCAATTACACTTGAAAAGCACCTCAGGATCCCTCCGTGCAGGAATTGTTCATTTTTTTTGTATTATCTGGGGGTTTTATATTGCATTCACTTCAGTGAATGCATATTCACTGCCAGGGGAATATGCTGTTCAAGTTTAAAGATTAAGCTTTTATTTAAATATATATTCCTCTATCGTTATAAATCTGTTTTTGTTTAAACTTGTTTTAGAAATCCTTTGTTTTCTTTACTACTGATCCATCTAACTTTGAGGCTGTGGATG
>VYZS01090047.1:5236-58003 GCA_013400695.1 Neodrepanis coruscans | reverse complement strand
ATATATATATATATATATATGATGCAGTCCAGCAAGAAAAGTAATTATCAGTATAGAAAATAGTATCAGAAAAAAATCCAGTGATCATCACAGAAGATACCATCTTCCTAGATTTGCACACTAGAACTGCATAACCCTAACTATGCATTAGAATTTAAGTGGTGAAAATAGCAATATTTTTTCAGCTTTTGATTTTCAGGGAACTTTTCTCTTCTAGAGTTTCTCAGCTTGAGAAAGTACTAAACTGTACAGTGGATTCCTGTACCTCGTGTAGCCATGCAAATTACCATCTAGTTTTCCCATGCCCAGCTTGAAATACAGCTCCCATCCTACTTAACTATATCCTGGTGTGAGACAATACAATATTGAGAAACACTTCAAGCTACAATAGTAGTAATGCAGATCTTTTGTTTTATCATTAAGTGGAATGAATCCCTGAGGACTCAAGAGAACTCCACTGAAGCCTGATGTATGCAAAAAGAGGCTGGTTATGGCNATTTCACACAATATGGTAAAACTCCTTCCTCAAGGAGCTGTAAAACCATGGATTCAGTCACCAGGGAAGGCCAGTGATTTCCTCTCAGCAAGGGCACTTGGCTTAGCCCACAGCGTCCATGGTTGTTTTCAACTGAGACTGAGCTGATAAGGGGATTTCCTTTCAAGAGGAAAAGCATAAACTATATTTACATGCAGATAATTTCCTATTTTTTTGGGTTTAGTGTAACAGGCTGAATTTCTGGGCTATCTCTTCAGTGCTCTCTGACCACAAGAAACATACTCGCAATTGTCCGGGTGGGAGTTGTTTTGCCAGAAGCTGGAGAGATGCCACAGTGCAGCTGGCTGTGGAAGGCAGAGGTGGAAGGACATAACTTTGCTTTTTCTATGAGGAGGTAACACAGACCTCAACATCTGCTTAGCATTTGCTACCATGTTCATTACAGGTGCTTGTGCCATTGATCCATCATTTACCCATTCTCTGGGCGAAGTGTATGTATTTTGATTAAAAAAAATTAAAATATAAACCTTTGAGGCATAACTAATGCCTGCTGAGCCACCTTCAGGATTTAGTGATTTTGCAAGCAAGTAGGACCATGCTCAGCTAAGGAGCTAAGGAGCAAGAGAGATTGAAATACATGTGTAGTAGAGGAAGGAAAGCTGGTAGAAGATTCCCAAACTATTAATGCCCAGGAAGAAGGGAATATCAAACCAGCAGTACTTCATGTTCATCTGGGAAACCTACTCCATTCCCCTCTGGAGGATTTCCAGAGGATGAGACCCTAGTTCACAGCAAACTGGTAATTACTAGTCTTCTCTGTATCAATTACACTTGAAAAGCACCTCAGGATCCCTCCGTGCAGGAATTGTTCATTTTTCTTGTATTATCTGGGGGTTTTATATTGCATTCACTTCAGTGAATGCATATTCACTGCCAGGGGAATATGCTGTTCAAGTTTAAAGATTAAGCTTTTATTTAAATATATATTCCTCTATCGTTATAAATCTGTTTTTGTTTAAACTTGTTTTAGAAATCCTTTGTTTTCTTTACTACTGATCCATCTAACTTTGAGGCTGTGGATGTTACCAGCAGCTCCACTGGAGCCAATGTGGTTTCAAAGATCAGGATTATTCCAATTTCACCCTTCTGGGAACTTGTGTGTGGCAGATCTGGAAACTTGTGTGTACAGGAAGGTTTTGCAGAGGAATGTCTTAAAGTCACCTTTGCTTTATACTCCAAAAGTCCAGAAAATAACAAAAACATCTCTGAAAAACAGTAAACACTGAATGCCTTACCCTTTCTGGAAATATTTAGTCCTTCTTGAGTCCTCTGAGGTATGGACCAGTGTTCTTCGAGAAATAACACATAGCTTTGGCTCACCCTTCTCCACTTTTTCAGCTTTTTCAGTTCTGGGGTGCTGTCTATCCTTTCTGCAGTGGGATCTTGTCTCTTTATGTCTTCCAGTTCTGGAGATTGTTGTTCTTTTTTTGCTAAGTAGAAATGTTGCATGAAAACCCAAGTGCTCTGAGGACAGTGCTTATGGTCCTTGATGCCTTGATTTGAAGCTGAGATCATTCTCCTGCTATGAAAGGGCAATTAATCTGCACAGAAAGTTAAAGTTATTAGAAGAATTCAAATAGAATATGTGCAGACATAGGCAGGTCCCCCAGGCCACNTAGTCAACATGCACATTCACACAATGAGTAGACAAACGCCCAGTATGATGGGAATTTCGGTGAGGAAGCCTTCCTTCTTGCCTCTACCAGAGACAAGGGGATAATATTCATCACCATTTATGAGATCTCAGGATGGAGTGATGTAAAAATACCAATGCTCCATCCATTTCAGGCAGTACATGGATCATGACTGAGGTGCAAAGACTGAAGTCTTTCACCTTTAGCATGTAAGATCACCAACTGAAAATCAAGTGTATTGTGCCAGGTAAATATTTCTTTTTGCTTTCTGCTACTAGTGAAAAGTTCCTTTGCAGAGGAGGATAGGCTTGTCCTAATGGTGAGAGCTGGATGGGGTGAATGCCAGAAGTTGTTGGGGACAAGCCTGGATCCAGAACTCTGCACGGGAAAAGCAGCAAAGGGAGGTGGCATTCCACAGGGCTTTTTAAAATAGATAGTTGAAATCCCAGTAATAGGACCAAGGTGGCTGCATTCAGGCTCTTGGACCAAGCACAGGAGCAAAACCAGGTCTAGCCATAGTCTGTGACCCCTTCCTTTTTGAGGACAGCAGGTTTGACTCTTCTGCACTGGCATCTGCAGTAAGCATGTTTCTTTCCAAATGTCTTCAGTTCAAGAAACCAGTCTACAAGATGTCAGTGCTTATCTTCCATGAGAGGTAGATCAGTCAGGTTGTCAATTAAAAGCACTCACTGAAGGTGAGCTGTGGATAAATTAATCTAATAGGAAAGCTCCATAGGTCAATAGCTTTCAGTCAGGGGTGGGGGAATGTCACAGCACATCGCTTGTGATTGCACATGATGGGAATACTGTCTGTAGTCACCCGGAGGCAATGTCCCTGGATATGCTAATGACACCTTTGCCTGCAGCCTGCATGATGCTGTTGTTCATCCTGTTTGAGCCAAAGGTTTGTACCTATCATGACCAAAGATCTTGTTCTACTGAAATGCCCACATGAGCATCCTGGATGGCTGTCTCTGTGCTTGGGTAGCATCTCCTCATATACCAGAAGAGCAATTGACACACACCCAAGAGGAGATGAGAATGGGTCATTCTGTAGACAGTACTGTATGGAAACAAGACTACGAGCAGAGAAGGTACAGTCTGATGTGGGACATTACCAAGATACAAAATGCTCGAGATCCCCACAGAGATCAACAGGATTTGGCAGTAGCTGATGGCTAAAACCTCCAGGGACTATGGGTCCTGCATGCTCTGAAGTCTGGTCCAAAAGCACCAGCCATGGAGTTGGAGTCGCTCCAAAGACCACACAGACTGAAGAAGTGGACGCTGATCCTTCACAGTGAAGTCTTGCCCTCTGAAGCAGAGGTGGCCCAAGTGGATTGAAGATGAATTCATTGGCCAGATATTCAAACATGAAGCGATGAAGATTTCCTGTCATCTCTGATAAGCTGCAAAGGTGAAAAAATCTCAGGTCAGAAGCAGCAGGGTGTAGGCACACAGGCAGAGTGGTACTTGAAGGTAGAACCCATTCTTCCAGCCATGACCAAGATAAGAAGACAACTCATATCAAACATAGCTGAATTTGGGGAAATATTCATCTTGTGCCCACTGCATTCACAGAACATAATTTTAAACTACAGGACACATGCAAAAAGACATGATGAGACACATGATATAGAAGAAGCAAATCTTTACACAACATTCCTCAGAACTTCAGGGAAAGAGGTGGAAAAATCCAGATGCTCAGAAATATTCTCTGCTGGACACATCCTTCAGATGATATTTTGTTTCTAAATGTAATGTTTAAAACATTCTATTATTGGCTTACGTTCCTCAACCAATCAGTTCGCATCTGTTTTTGTTTTTTTTTAAAATTACTTCATATTTATCCTCCCAGAGACTTTCTAAGCAGTAGTAGAAGTTTTCAGAGATGCAAAAGGAATTCTGGATTAGTTTGGTTGAGTTTTTTTTTTAAGATGAAGAGGAATTTGAGAGCAAAAGCAGTTTATATTTACTCACCAAGGCCTTTATTTTATAATATGGATACCAGACCTGAATATGGAATAAAAATTATGGTTTCTCTTAATGAATAGAAAGGTACCTTTTATCCATAAAATGTCTCAAAACAATTACAATCCAAGTAATAAAAAAAATCCTTTAATGGGAGACAACTGGTTTGTCACAATACAGAAGAATATTTGTTATGCAAAAGCAATTCTTATTTTAAAAGGCAGTGCATGATATTTGGGAATGTTCTCAAGAGCTCTATTCCCATCTCTGCAGAAATACAAAATGACATGATTCAACCATTTGCATCACAGCAATGGGTCAAGTGCTCCAGAGGCATCATGGCTGGGTAGAGGAGCTTCTTCTGCCAGAAACTGTAGACATTTTACGTCATGCACATTCTGTTTCTCAGTTTCCCTTTACTGTTTTCTTTCAGTTTAGGGATAATCTAAGATGTATGTTTCTTGCCATTTAAAACCAAGGGAAAAACCACAACAGTATTTTTCATGTAAGTCAAAATCTTTCACATGTGCCAACTGCCAAAGCAGACAAAAGAGCTTTGATCATAGTCAGACACTATAACTAGCTACTTGTTTTAATTACAGAAAGTTTTAGCTATTATTACATGACAGGCTGGCACATTCAGCACATGACATAATTTTATGAAAGCTTTTCATTTCTCTCTGCACAGCTCCAGCCCTAGGCTATTCCACTCACAGCAGAAGCATCAGTTTTAACAAAGCCAGGGAGATATCATAGATGAAGACCTATGACAACCCAAACACACGTCAACCCCACTCCCAGCCAGGTTGGGACACTGTCGTCCTCAGTGTCACAGCCAGGGCAGAACTGTGAACTGCCTACAGGTCATGTGTTTTGTCCTTTTATTTTTTCAGGATGAAACAACTCTAAATCCCAGGGGTTTGGGACATATTGCCTACTGCTTTCACTTGACGTTGTTCTTCTATTTATAGTACATTAGCTGTTTTAAGTGACTGATGAGCAACTCCTAAAATACTGAGTTTTTTCTGCCTGGATCACTGTGAGATCACCAAAAAAACCCAGTCTTGGCACAGGTCAGCCCAAACATTTTCACAGGTATTCCTGGGCTAGCACACGTTTTCATCTCTCTTAGCAATACTTCCATTTTGGCAAAGCTTTCTGTGAACAAACTTGCAAAAGCACTGATGAAGAGGAAATAAAAGGGGCTGTGACAGTTCTCAAAAAGGTTCTGTGATTTCTGTTTGAACAAATGCTTATGAAGACTCATTTTCTCATAGCTCTGGAGCTCTAATCCCCATCTATTCAGCACATTGGAGAAAAATACCAAATTACATCCCCTATCACTGCATCTAATTTCAAATGAAATCAAATAAGCATAGTAAAGAGAATAAACACAAATAATTAATAGCAAGGATAACATTGGAACTGGGCTGAAAGATTATCTTTCCCTTGGAAAACACTGGAAAGCAGTGTCAGAGTTTAATTTCAGAGATTTTTGTTTAATGTAAGAGATTAATTTAACAGCCATTAAAACATCTTATTAACTCAAGTGCTAATTGAGTGCTTGGCAGGAATAACAGAGCAGTGCCAACCATACAAATAAAAATGGCTAGAATTTGAAGAAATTTGTGGCTTAATATTTTATTACTTTTATAACTTGCTTTTATATGTTTGGCTGGCTTAGGTGGCCTTACCAGCCTCCTTTGTACCCATTTTGAAGATGTCATGCTCTGATAGCACACAGTTTTAGCTGTCCTTAGGAAAAGTTAAGTCCATTTCCAGTCCTTTTGGCCAAAACACATGCCTCGCAGTGATGCCAGAGTTCGCAGCTGGAAAGGTCCAAACTACTGAGCTTTGGGAATTCTCAGTGCTGTGACTGTTGATGTGATGGGCACTGAAGGAGGCAAGGTGGGGACTGAGGGAACAACTGCTCCAGCTGTTCCAGTAAAGGATCCATGACCATCATCCATGATCACCACCCTCCCAGGACTGGTGTTTGATTTCCAGAGTACCAGAAAATTTTTCTTTCTTGTACATGGACATCTACAATTAACAGGGGGAAGTTAAGACTAACAATACTCCTTCCTCTACATTTGACCCCCAACAGTGATGGCTTGTGGTTGACACAGATTGCTTCCTGGATTCTTTTGTCCCTAGCACCCACAGCCTGTGAAGGCATGCTGCCATAGCTCCCAGAGTGAGAGAGGATGGTCACAGATTGCTGTACTCAGCTTCTGCAGAAGCACAGAGATCATCTCCACTCCTTTCCCCACCATCACCTCCAATGGGAGGAAAGCAACTAGTTTTTCCAAGGCATCATATAGCCTGAATTTTGCTTGAGACCTTAAGGGAGGTGTATCCCACTGCTGAAAATGTTACAGGGACACAGCTCCAGATGACTGGGGACACAGACCCTTGATGACTACAAGGAGGTGGTGGTAGGGACCTATCTCCTTTAGGGCAAGCCCGAACATCAAGTCACATCATCTAAATTAGCCGAGCACAGGCAGGAGATATTTTGAGCTAAGCACACCCTAAACACACGAAAGATAATTTGAGACCAAGTGAGAGCCAGGAAAACAGATGAAAAGTCATGAAGTTTGTCATGCATAAAACCACCTTAAGTGTAAGTTATCTAGCCCTCAGCAGAGACACAACCCTAGCAATTTGTGTTTAGATACACAGAAAGCAATGGATGAAGCCAGAATTTATGGGCAGGCCCACTGGCTGACCCAAACTCCTGACTTGTGTGTGGCTGCAGCATGTGCTCCCATATGCTGTGAGTCTTTGGTGTGATTGCTGTATCTGCAGTAAGCGTGGTTTCCTCCAGCTCAGCAGCTGCGGTGTTAGTAGTTTTACACAAAGCTGCCTCAAGCCTGGACCCCCTGAAAGATTATTTAGCTCTAGCTTGAACACTGCTCGACTGCCCTTGATGAAGTTCCAGGGAAGCAGGGGCCAAGCAAGAGTGATGAGCACATTGTACCTGGGACAACATTCAGGCTGCCAGGTTTGCTCATGTACCCAGCATAGGTTACAAAGTGCTTCAAGAGGTCAAATCCACTGGGAATCTTGTTCAGAGAAGGGAAAGAGATTGTGCTCATGTCATCTATCCCAGCCACCTAGAAATGATCAGCCTCCAAACAACTAGTGCTTATTAATAAACATGCTTGAGGAAATTGGCTGGAGTCTTACTTTTCTTTGTGCTGAATGAATGGAGCTAAATATAATCCAGAGCTCATTTTGCTGGGTAACAATGCAAGAGAAACTTCCTGTTCTAGGAGAAATCCCTGAGTTTAAAAGTAGGAGTTTCTCTAGGCTGGGTAAAATTCTTCAAATCTCAAGAAACATTGAGGTCACTCTCTAAATTCCTCTCTCCTCCCAAATACAGACATTATTTTAATATTCTCTAGGAAAAGTAATGTAGTGTCTCTATTAAAACGCAGCTGAAAGCACAAGTTGTTGATCATCAATGAGCACTCAGAAACAAAGGTACTTCTTGGCTTAAGACCCAAATTCAATAATTATTTTTTCAGCTGAACTGGAATAAAGACATTATTTAAACATGTATCTGCCATCTCATACTGCCTGCGGCTTGCTGTTGGATATCTATTTCTCAGGAGCTGTGGCAGCTCCTTATGTAAAGGGAAGAAAACATAACCATTTCCTCGCATGACTTCATTTTGGGATTATGTCTCCTTACATCTCCTTCCCTGGAGCATCCTGCCGGGACAGGGTTTCAGGTACTAACAAAGCCCGTGGTGGGTGTGCAAATGCACATTGATCTTTATAAATAGGCCTGTTTCTGTTGCAGATTTGCAAAACAAAGGGTGTCCTTGTTTGATTTTTTGCTTAGTGCAAAATGAACCACAGGCCAGTTGGGCTGCAGCAGAGAGGGAATCACGGGAGAACCGGGAGCTCAACAGTGACTCCACTGCCAGGCTGAGATTCAGGAGATTCAGCCACATAAAAATACTTTCATCCTGCCAGGCTCCTGTCTTTCATTTTGCCATTAGTTATGCTACCAAGTTTCTGATGAGTTTTTCAGGATCAGTTTCGATCCCACTGTGCTACCTCTGCGATCAGCCTTCTTGCTGTGCTCTAGGAGAACAACAAGGGGGTAATCTGTGAATCCTTTTTAGTTCTGCAGGTGCAAAACGTGTTCTTTTCCCTTTGTGGCAGTGCCATTCATAATGGCATTAACCTCAGTATTGCCAATAAACACTGACTGCTTTTCGGGTCACAAGGTTCCTGTGTGTGTAGCTGCAAGATGGTATTGGGCTGCATTCAAGCCCTATGGGGCTTGATTCTCATTAGAAGATGTGGTCAAGGAAGTCAGGTGAACCATAGTTGTTGTGGATGGGGTGGACACTTAACACTAATGGGTGGCAGAAGTGTTAGTCAGCTCTTAAAGCCAAAACAAGATTTGGTGAGCCCCTAGGCAGAGCCAGCTCAGATCTGTTGCTTCACACATCTGGAGTCAAGGAACTGGGTCAAGGGGTGCAAGCAAGGAGGAGGTAGAAACTGGTAGGGTGTAAACAGAGATGTATGTTGGAGGGGAAATGGAGAGTGGTTAGGAGGCCATGATTTTAGGGTAGGAGTGAGGGGAGATGCTAAAAAGAGACAGACTGGGTACCTGATAGGTATCTGCTGGTGATCTCTTGGATGTCTCCCATGAAAGAGTGCTTCTGGGAGGCCACGGGCTTGTTATGTTCCTGTGTCACATCTGTAGGGCTTGCACAGGCAGATAGCCGGGTCTGCAAGATTTTACAATGAGTGCAACAAACTATTTGCTACTCCTCTGCTTCTGAAGGGCTGCAAGGGTATACAAGTAACAGACACATCACCTTACCCTCCGCCAGCAAGACCTGGAGCACTGCTGGTCTTTTCAAGGTGAGATGACAGCCACACTGCTACAGAGCACATCATTTAGGGGGAAAACCACCTAGGCAGCCTTCAACCCAAGGTAGCAACTCAGGTGTAAACTACTGCCCTGAGAGTACACCTGAGCTGAACCTGCAAGAGAAACTCAACATTATCAGTTGCTCCTGCAACTCCAGAGAGCTTGATAGTTAAAAGCTGCTTTCAAAATCTGTATGTGTGCACTCAGTATCACATGTCCACCAAGTGGTGTTTGGCTCTTCAACTTGGAGCCGCAGCATGTGGCACTTTCCCTCACTGTCCCATGGCTGTGGTTCTCCGCGAGGGACTTTCCACACAATGTGGCTCTGGAAAGCTCTTGGCATAGGGTATGGGGTGTGTTTTTGGGGAGGGGAACCACACTGTAGGTCTATCTCTATCCGCTGGATGACAAACACACAGGCTGGAGCTTGGGCTGCCCCCTTAGATGGAGCCTGAGGTGCTGTGGCACAGCCACAGTCACTGAGTTTGGAGACAGGGCTTGAGAAAGACAGAGAGTGCTTCTGTCCACAAGTAACTGAAATGGCTTTTTCTACCTTAGTCAGGCCCCACAGAAACCCCCAAGCTGTGAGGAGAGACTGGAGGATGCAGGAGCACATTTCATGCTCTCACCCCACGCTTTGATGCTCTTGCCTAATGAGTTAATCAGCTGCTTGATGTCTCGCCTGATAGGAAAACAACAACAAACACAACCAGAGGATGAACTGAAGAGAGCAAAACATTTTCTGGCATGTGCTCTTTTGACTGCAACATCAAAGATCACATTAAGATTTTTGTAGAAGGTTATTTCTCTGGATTTCTTTAGCTCCAAAATTATCAGGACTGTCAAACTCCATTTGCAGGAAGACCTTCTGAGGAGGAGGATGCTGCTGAAAGGGCAGAGATGTTTAATATTTCACAAAGGGCATGCACAGACTGATGCACAGTTCTCAAAACATCCTCATTAAAATGCTTTAATTAACTTTGGTTCAGACACTAACAGACTTGGAGTTACACATGTCTCAGATACATTGGGGGTGCCGTGCACTGCTCAAGTCCCAATGGGAGCATCCTTTCCCTCTCCCAGGGGAAGGATGCACTCAAACCCCCTCACAACCTCCTTTTAACACTGCATCATCCTCATCCTGAAGGGCCAAGAGACACTTTTTACCTGACCACATGCCAGCCCAGTAACCATTCATGCAGAGCAAATAAAGACAACAGTGTAAAGGGAGCAGCAGCTTCCCTTTCAAAGCCTGTAGTTTCAGTTCCCCAGTGCCATTAATCTCATTAACCATCTACCTGGCATCTGGACTAGGCATCCCTCTGGTCCCACACAGACATAGGGAGTGCTCTCTTGTCCTTGGCCACCCTGTCTGTATTTTGGAGGAGACACAAGAAGAGTGCTTCAGACCAAGCTAGACAACAGAAAATGAGATGGACAACCCTATTTCCACATGGTCTTTTTTTTAAGATAGAAAAAAAGATATGTCTTTTCTCACCCAGAAGAGACAGAGGGTCTTACATTTTCCAAAAATATTGGGCTAATTCACTAAAAAAGAGACATAAGGAAAGGTGGGTGGAAAAATACCCACTTATTGTTCCTTAATCCAGGAAGGGTTTTAGGGCTCTCCAAGGCAGTGCCCTGTGCTGGGTGTGTGTGGTTACACAAGGGCTGAACATCCACAGTGACTGTGGGATACATGGTACTGCCTGCCCTGTTCCTATCACAGGCTTTCACATCTGTCCAGGAGCTCCAGCCTGCCCTATCTCTGCATCTGCACAGACCACACGGAAAGGTCAAGGACTATACCACCAAGAATAACCAAATCTGCTGATGGTTGCAGCCCATGAGGAAGTGCCCTTTGACACAGACCAGTTTATCTGTGCAGAGATAAGAGATAAAGGGGCTGCTCTTCAAGCGAGATGCTGCCCTTCCCTAGCACTGCTGCCACCCCACAGCAAAGCCACAGAAGAGCCAGGAGGCAGCTCCTTCTGCACAGCCTTTTTTAGTGATTATTAACCCAGAGTGGATTCACATTCTCAGCAACTTCCTTTGGTTGACACTGACGTGGCAGCAAAGCACAGTGAGTCAGGTCTGCTGAGTGAGCAACTGGAGGATGCCATCCCTGCACATGGATCAGCAGGAGGACACCATTCCTGAACATGGATTGGTGAGAGGACATCATTCCCACACACAGATCAGCGGAAAGACACCATTCCTGCAAATGGATTGGCAGGAAGACACCATTCCTGCACACAATCAGGTGGAGGTCAGCATCCCTGCATACAGATCCTGGGCTGGAGGATGGCATCCCAGCATGCAGAGAAGCCTGCACTTCAACCTACAATAGATACGAATTTCCATTCCAGAGAAAATACATTTTAATTATGCAAACCATATGCACATTTTTAAAACATAAGGAAAGAAAAACAGGAGCCTGTCTTATCTTTTTGTGAAATCATTATTCATTTGAAATACATGGATAATTAACCATATTATCATGCAAATTTAAGTGAATTGAGCTGGCTGAATTAAAGAGACTTCACCTACCTAACCATAAAAATTGCAACATGGAGCTGTCGCAACAAAGCTCTAAGCACTATTTTTAGTGCAGCGCTGTAAGAGAGGGCCTGTGGGAGGGCATCTTCCAAAGGAATGCAGACGGTATCTTTTAGGAGAAATTAATCCTTAGGAAACATTACTAGCTCTCACGAATGGCCAAGGGATATTTTTTCTGGCTGGGCTGGAGTTTGTACACAGAGAGCCACATGCACTGAAAAAAATCATGACTCATTGAATTTAAGAAACAATTTACTGAAGCTAAATTTTCAAATGCTCCTCCTTCTGCTCCTGCTCTCATGGCTCGCTATCTTTGGGGCATACCAGCCCTTTATCAGTGATAAAAAACAAGTTAAAAATTCTTATTTACTGCTTCTGAATGAAAGCACTTTAGCTTTTTCAAATTACAGTTCTGCAAACCCTCGTGTCATACTTTTAGTCACATGAAAAATATCCACCTCCTGAGATCAACTTCTTTCCATTTCCTATGATTTTACAGCTTCAACTTCACATCTTCAACTGTAAGGTTTCAGGCATCAGCACTTCAAGAGAATATGCACAAATATCTCCTCTTGTCAAAAAAGGACCATGTTAAAGCTCCTTGAACAACAACTATCCAAAACAGACCATGAATGGTGATTTTTCCAAATATATTTGGGGTTGTTTTTTTTTCACCTGTCCACACATTAACTTTGATCTCTGCAAGAGATCATGCTTAAGAAATACCTTGGTTCTTGTTCAGTTGCAGCCTGGCATGGATTACTCCTCCTGGTCATCCCTCCTGGACACTGACAGGGATTTCTGGCATCTTGTCATTGCAGAGTGGCGCCAATCACAGGGGCACAACACAGTGGCTGATTGCAGATGTTGTGTATGGCCACTGTCCTTAGAGATTTACAAACAGCTAAAACTGGCCATCTTCACCCCAAATACCTTTGAAGACATAAACTGAGCAGAGGTCTATCCAGGCTGAAATCTAAACACATCTAAAGTATCCAAATCATTGTAACATTAACTCACATTTTACTGGCATGAAAAATACTTAGCAGAATCACATTTGAAAAAAAAAAAAAAGTCATAAATACCACATAAATGGACAATTTTAAATAAAGTTTGGGGTTTGGTTTTTTTTTTTTAGATGCATTACTCTTATCCTCTTTTGCCCATTGCATATCAACACAAAAACATTTGACTCCAGACAATATTCAGAAGTCTTTAGATGAAGGAGTAATCAACATGCTGCTTCCTACAGCAGGAAAGGAATCCAGGAGTTCCCATCCCCCTGAAAGTCACTGAGATTTTGGTTGTCCAAGTGACTTTAGCAAACAGGACTTCAAAGCCTTTCAGAATTGTACAGCTGAGAAAAATAAATAAGTAAGTAAGTAAATAAATAAATAAACAAAGATTGTAACTAGCCTAAATTTTTTTAAAACTTAAGTACTTTTTATGGAGTGCATTTCCATTTATCAGCTTTATCCCATGCTTCAAAGGGCGAGCGGTGGTGGTCGGCTTGGCCGCCCATCCCAAGCACCTGCCCTTCCTTCTAATTTTGCCTCCCACTTGTTGAAACTTGCTTTTGATTGCACATCCATGGGGGAAAGATTTACATTTTCCTACATGTCTATAAAACGCCTGCCACAATGTCTGAGTCCTCTAGATGCTACCATAATAACAATAATAATAATTACAAGCACGATTCCCAGTGCACGCGGTGTGGCAGCAAGGCAGCTGAGAGCCCGACCGCCAGCAGCTTTGTAACAGCTTTGTAGTCTGACATCTAATTACCAGCAAAGAAGAGGGTGGAGGAAGACCAGCTATAGCAGGGGAAGAAGGAAAAGCTCTTGGGAGAAATCAGGAGTGCCTTATAAAGTAGAACTGCTCTCCTCACCTGTGCTTAATGAAGACATTGCAACTAAACACCTTTAAGGTATCACTCCAGAGAAATCCCTTTGTTTCTGTTGGAAAAGTTTGTCTGCGGGATTTGAGGTCCTTTTCTGCTGCTTAGAGAGTTCCACAGGCTGATCTAGACCTCAAAACACTCCAACACATCAGCAGAAATCAAGGGGCAGCAAATGGGTTTGCCATTTCATCACGGATATGCCAGGAGTTGGAAATGGGCTGCAGGAGGGGGCAAAAACAGACACAGGAAATCTGCTGGGTCCCAAAACTCTCTGATTTATTGCCCCAATGCAAAGCATCTGCCCAGCACATGATCAGTCGACCTGATGTATCTCAGAAATCCCATGCGGAAACCCAGTAGGCTGAATTATAAGGCGAATGGGACCACCAAGGTCATAAATATAGCTCTGTGTTTCTGCAGGGAACTGAGATACATATTTCATTCAGAATGCTGAGCTGGGAGGGAGATAGGTGTGGGGGGAGTTGTTTTATGGGAAAAATCTGCAATTTTGGAATTTGTTTTCTACTTCGAAGCAGGTAATAAATTTGTCATGGATTGCAATTCCAAAACTGTTTCACATCAGGGAGATCAAAATGTTTGGTGTCTATGAAATCTGACGTAGGCCTTCTAAAAATCATAAATTACATTTTTCTTTAAGGCTGAATGACATTGAACCAAAACATCCCAAAATAAAGGGAAAAATCGTAGAAATTAAAGTAAGTTTTGTCCAATTCAAAGCATTTCTGTAAGAGAATTCATTTCTCAACACATCAGCATTTCCAAGCAGAAAATCGCTGGTCCCAATGTTTCCTATCCCTGGTGTTGTTATCACACCTCTGCCCCTAAAAAAACTCAAATCATCTGAAACTAGAGAAGACAGGGACCTGTAGCTGCTCGTGCGGGTGGCAGCTTTGGGGAACCGTCCCTGTGTGCTGATGTGAGCTCTGGCTGAGACATGCTGGGATTGCCTGGGATACCCAGAGCAGACACCCAAGCATTTATCAAGAGCCTTGTCAGCCAGGCACACGCAGCCAACTGGTTTCTGTCACCGCAGGCAGAGCTGGAGGGCACTGCACACACGGCTGCCTCTGTGCAGGCATTTTCTTGTCTCAACAAATTACCCTGAAGTAGCCTAAAATACTCGGTTTGCTGGAAGGAATTGGAGAAACGTGAAGATTACAGGATGCGTTTTGCTGAAATGACCGAAAACCTGTTCCTGCAAAAAGCCGGGGTGTGATGCAGCGCGGTAGGAGAAGGTGAGAGGGAGATGAAGGCACGACAGAGCAGTTGCAGTGACATGTTTCCCTGGAATGTAAATGTTGTTTTGCAGTGACGTGTTGTCCTTAAGTGTAAATTAGGAGCTGGAAGGGCTCAGTGACAGTCCAGCATGTGCCAACAGTGGGGTCTGTGTGTGCATCAGGAGCCAAAGGGGACAGCCCAGCCTACAGGAGCAGCACCGAGGCAGTGCTAAAGGGGGTCTAAAAATAAAGTGCTTATCAGGTTGAGAAGGGTCGAGAATTTAATCACTCTGCCTCAAACGATGACTAGCAAATCATGAGCAAGAAGGATTTCTGTTTTGTTAGGAGGTGTGTTCTGATTCACAGTTTGCTGGGCTTGGGCAAATACCTTCTGTTGACTTAAGCCTCGAGGGACTGTTGTGTGACCACTGGCCTGCACCATCCCCCACCCACTGGTGTCTCCACTAATACTGCAGGACAGCAAAACAGAGCATTTTTATAGAGAAAATAGAGAAAACACAGAAAACCCGTGGCTGACTCCACCGCCCATAAAAAGCAACATTTTTGGTGCTCAGCTCCTCCCTCACCCACCTGCCCCACAGGGAAAGGTAAGCAAACCTTCCCCTGCAAGGGGGAAAAAACTACACCCCATCTGAGAGACTTGACCAAATCTGTCCCAGGATATTTGCTATTTAAGGGACATTTCACTGAGCACACGGACAGGTTTGATTCTTAAGGCCTTGTGTCTATAGGAGACAGGCAGGAAAAGGTCAGGGAGAGGAGCCTGGCAGGGGCAGAACATTGGCAGGGCAGCATTGGTGGCAGGGGTGAGCTGGTGGCTCCGAGCTGCATGGAGCATCTTCACACTCCTGTCCACGCCACATGGGTGGGACAACCTGTACAAACCTCTGGCATCAAGCACCAGCCACTCCCGCAGCAGGGAATCCTCAGGCTGCTTTACCAAAGGTAAGCCAAGGGAAGCTGCACTGGGCCATGCAAGGGTGCTGAGGAATGGCACTGACACAGTGACACGTTCACCGCTGCCATGCGAGGCAAGCTGCCGCCACAGCGGGAACCCTCACCGTGGGAAAGCCTTTGATCTAACCAGATCTCCCAGGGCCGCCTGCCGGACTCCGCTTCCACTTCGGTACCTGATCCTGTAAACATCGGCGCCGCCGCACACGCAGAAGCCACATCCTGCCATCCCCTTTTGCAATCTGCAGGGCCATCTCCTTGGCCACAACGCAGAAAGTTGCGACACTCAGGGAGAGACACGTCCGTGTGGGGCAATGCAGGGCTGGTTCCCGTCGGGGCGCGGCGCCGGCTCTTTGCACCCAGGGTTTTATTTTTCAAGTGACCGAGGCAGGCTACGTGCATCAGGAGACGGTTTCTGCAAGTAATTCTCCTCTCCGCAGGAACATATATCTGACTTTATAATTCATGCATGCCTGGGAAGTTCAATCCAGTCCCACTGGAGTAGCAAGCTCGGTGGGAGTTTATTTATTTAAAAGAGTACATGCAGTAGCATGGAAAAAAAATCAAATCTATCAGAAACCATAAGTCTTAATCTTAAACCAGCTTTGCTTTTCTTAAATTATGGTCTAAGGAAACTGTTTTTAATATGTGGCTTCCATAGGGCCTTGGCTTTAGTATTGCAATCCCCACAGAACAGTATTATAGTATAATAATTAAAACATTTACAAAATGAAGATAATCTATGGCTAATCCAAGTTTCTATGGAAATTTGGAGGCTATGCCGTATGCAGCTGTTCCCATCTAATGCAAAGGTTGGCTGTAGCTCTACTTCTGAGCCCATTTGTAACTTAGGGGATAATTTATCTGTTCTGTTTACACAGTTCTCAGCTTGCACAGTCCCAAAGTGTAACATTTCTATGGTTCCCAAGCAAAAGGGTGCCTTCTACTCCCAGCACAGCCTAAGCAATTAGTGTTCTCAGGCTTAATGAGGCACCTCTGCTGAAAGGTGTGGGTGGTTGCTGTGGTGTTGCAGACGTTGCACTGCAGGAGATATGACAGAACATCAGATGCACCAGTGGTGAAATAGAAACACTTGCTCACACTGGCCTGTCCTACCCACAGATATGGCAGAGGGGCTCTGGGTACCGGGCCATCCTTGTGCTCTTGCTCCTGAGCTGACACTTCCTGCTGAGAGGTTTTGGTGAGCCCATGCAGGCAAAAAACAGACCAGAGGAAGCTAAATAGCAGGCATTTCTCCCACGCCATGAGGCCAGCATCTAAAGGGTAGGTAAACATTTCTCTCTAAAGCCATGGGCACCTTTATACGAGTTACAATATTAACACTTCCACAGACTCACATACCGGGGAGACTGCTGGGTGACAAAACAAAAGGGTAGAAACACCTGAGAAAGGATCTTAAATATTATGATGAAGGACTTTTTGGGCTGATAATCCAAAACCAGGCTGGTAAAGAGCCAGACAATCTGCAACTACTTGTGGGGGAGCACAGAACAGGTATTTTCTACCTGCTTATCATGACATGATGATGTTTTACATTCACAAACTTATCTCCAGTGAGATCATGGTGAATATAAGCAGTTTTCACTTTGCAATGTTAAATTACTAATAAAGAAAGTATTAATAATTTCTAAGTAAGGAAGGTTTGCCAGAAGAGCAGAGCTCCAGCAGCTACACAATAGCCCCAGGGACGTAAAACCTTCAAGCCTCATTGAAACAACAGCATGAAAATCTGCTTTTTACAAAGGGATAGCAAATCTTTGCCAGTCAGGAGCGCACAGAAGAAAATCTTCCAGCTGAAGTAGGGCTGGAGATTCCCATCTTGAACAAATATTCAGTACCATTCACTGAATGCATCCTTTAGCATTAGTTTGAACTCAGACAGAAAATCATAACGTCTCAGTGCTTAACAGTGAGAATTAAAAAAACCCCAAACACAATACAACCAGAAATAATTTTTAAAAAAACACAAAAAAACCCCAAACACAGTATTTTAATTCCTGGTTGTATTTAGCCACTAAAGGGCAGCTGAGTTACAGTTGGGATGGGGGTGTTTGATGGCTTCAAAGTGTCATTGATTTTAGAGAAAAACTGCATCCAGAGACCCTCAGTCATTTCTCAGGTTAAAATAATTTGTGAATACAGATACACAAGACATAAAAAAATCTGTCAAAGGGGGCCTACAAGAAAGCTGGAGAGGGACTTTTGACAAGGGCATGTAGTGATAGGACAAGGGGTACAGTTTCAAACTGGCAAGAGGGCAGGTTTAGATTAGATATTAAGAAGAAATTATTTACTGTGAGGGTGAGTGTAGAAGATTTGAATACACATATTTGGTAGTGCAAAAAGATGTAAGCCATGCTGAGATCAACCTGAACTCCTCTGATTCCCTAGGATCACTGCTCAGCTTACCCCCAGCAGGCACAGACTCTGCTCTGACAGAGAGCAATGCCCCATTTACCCTCTGGTCACCCTGACTTGTGGCATGGGGTGTAAGGAAGGGGTTTTGATGTGACACAAGGGTGATTTCCTAGAGGATGACAAGATTTGCTGAGCTGCCTGTTGTTTGCAGGAGCACAGGTCTCTCTGTGTCCATGCCAGGGTTTGCAGCAATAAATCACGGGTTCACTTGGATGCATTCCTTATTGCCCATGGGAGCCCTGTTGCTAAGTCACACAATTATGTCACCATGGAGCATCTATGATTTTTTTTGTAGTTGGATTTTTTTGTTTCTCAGCAGACCTTCTGGGCATATAGTTTTCCTTAAAACAAAATCTTAAATTTACAATTGACTATTAGCTGGATTTTGGTTATTCTATTACCACCAGCCTGCAGGCTGTGAAAACATCAGCATATGGTTCTGTGCTTAGTTGTAACATTGGTCACCTCCATCCAAGCTGTTCCCTCTCCTTTTTTGGGACAAAATAAGTAAAATACTATGGGGTTTAGTGGAACTTTATCTGTTTCCAAGAACGCTTGATCAGTTCCTAATCATCATCATAAATCATAACAATACAAAAACTGAACTTAGATTTAACTGAGATTAACAAAACAAGCCTCCTTCAACACCTTAAGAAATGCATTCAAAAGGAATTTGTAGTCTGCTTGCTTTCTGCCCAGAGAAATTATGGATGCCTCATCCCTGGACATTTTCAGGTTAGATGGGGCTTTGAGCAACCTGGTATCCTGAAGGTGTCCCTGTCTCTGGCAGAGGGGTGGAAACTATATGATTTCTAAGGTCTTTTCCGACACAAACCGTTCTGTGGTTCTGGTTTGCCGGGCACCACTTCTTCTTACCCTGATGGCAAATTTTGTTGCTTCTGTGATTACACTGTTTTAAACTGAGAGCCTAATAAGCTCTGCACATGTTTAGATCTCTCCATGTACACATAAAGGCTTTGGATTTTTTTTTAATTATTTAGATCCTGGTAGAGTATTTTCTTTGTAACCACTACTGCTACAGACATTAAACCAGCTCTGAAGTTACACAGCAATTAGAGCAAACGTTAAGATCATCAGCCACTTAGGTCTATTAAAGCAGAAAACTATTTTTGAGGCAATCCAAGAAACACAACCAACACAGCCAACGACAACACACCTTCCTCGTAAAGGCACAGGTTTTTGTGCAGCCAACGAGCAGCTGCATCTGACCCCTGAGCTCAGAAGAGCTCAAGTGCCAGATAATAATGCAGCTGCAATGTGGATATACCCTGGGAGCACACTGAGCTTCAGTTTGCTTTCCCAAAAAAGAGGGCGTGTGTATTGTCCGACTGTACTGTGAGCACGTTCACCCGGACAGACAGATGCAAGGGAAACCTGGATACAAAAAACAAACTGGAGCCAGACCCGAAACTGTGACAAAGATGGTGGGAGCCCCGATCCAGGAGCACATGGACATCTCTTGCAAAAACAGCTGTCCTCATCCCGTGCAACTTTGCCTTCCACTGACAGGGAACACCCTTTTTCTGTCATATACAGAAGACAGAGCATGTCCCTTATCAGGCTACAGCATTTTCAGGGCAGAATGCATTTCTTATTAGAAATACCCACAAAATTCCAATTAATTTATGGCTAAGAATGACTTTAAAGAAGTCTTTAAGATTCCTTCCTCCCCTTCCCCTTCCTTTGATCCTCTAGAAATTTAATTAAAAAAAAAATCCAGTTTAAATTTCTAGGGTGTTTTAGTTCACTTTAATTCTCAAATATATCCCAGACAAGAATAAGGGCTGTTGCCTATGTTCATCCCAAATGAAAATCTATGAGGCCATCCTGCAAAAGTAACCACAACACTCCTCATCATATGGGTTTAACCATATCTCTGCATTTCCCTTGCATTTTAGCACCTGCCTTTAAATAATTCAAGCATGTCTTTTCCACCCTACCTCTATTTTAAAACTTTTTGAAATTCAGTGTGGTATTTTAGCCTGTTTATTTCTTGACCTGGGCCCCTGGATTTGCCTCCTGCCACCTCAGGCAGGTCTCTGCCATGCTTTTGGCACTTGCTCACCAGCTCCTCAGGGTTTAATCCTACAGTTTGCATCCATCCTTCCCTCTCTGATTTAAACAACTTTTTTTTTTTTTCTAAATACTGATTCTGCAGATTTTGCCATTTTTCTCTGAAATGAAAGTGTCTCATGGAAAGGAGTAGTCATCAGTTGTACCAAAAGGCAAGATGGAAAGGATGCAGATTGCAGAAAGCAAAATAATAATTTAAAAAACCCATACCAAAATCATCCTTAAAACAGAAGTGAGAAGTATTGAGTACAGAGGAGATAAGTACCTAGTTTATATATATCTCATATACTTTTCCCTCTGTGGAGGGAAAAAAAGATATCTGGATCTTAATACTCTCATGGGGACATTACAAAATCATTACACTTGGAGACTTTCCGTCTTCCCCAGTCCATTAACATTCTATCCCCATATCTCAAGTAAGTTTTCCCTGGAGACATCACCACCTTTCATCACATCTAATATCTAATAAAGACATAAGAGAATTTAATAACAGACTGCACAGGGGAGACTTCTGTTCAAATAGCCAAGGTTGCTGCTGATGTGTTGTTACTACAGATGCTGAAGAAGTGTAAGAGTGACCAGGAACATGTGGGGTGTTTAATTTTGGAAGTCATGGCACTGATCTCACATCAGCTAGCCCAGAATTTTTATGAAATAAAGCAGAAAAAGCTTGTCGAGCCTTTCCAGTTTCATCTGATCAACTCCAGTTCCCTATCACTTGGCTCTACAAATTTACAAAACTCTTCAGAGGGGGAATTCCTTCTCTGAAGGATCCTGAGTCAATACAGCAAGTGAAGGGACCAAAGTTGTCAAAATAAATTTGCACCCAACTTAATCATACTTGGTGAATTTAACAAAATATTTCCAAATTGATTAAAAAATCCCATGTCCTAATTGAGAAACCAGCCCCAAAAGTCTTAGATTGAAACAACTTGAGAAGCTAATCTTTTTTTTTTTTTAATCTGGAAGTGAGCAAGTATTGTCACAGCAGTAGTCTTGTATAAAACCACCTCAAATGAGAAACTGGAAAATGAAAGTTGCAAAAATAAAATAAAGCACACTGACCTGATAGCTGGGCCTTGAGGTTCTGTGCGACATGTTCATGCAGTGCCTGTCAGGTTCTTTGTCATTCAGTTCTAGTTCATCTTTTACAAATCCATGTTCTGGTATTCATTTTGTGGAGATGTACTGGAGTGTTTTCTATAAATGCTTTTGCTGCTGGAGATGGGTGATAGGCTTCTCTGTAAATTGTTCATGACTCTTCTTACCTGTATGTTTCAATAGAGAAGGGAACAAACTGAGTATAGGCAGTTGTTTGGTTACAAACAGTATATATGAATATGAGGTAAATATAGATGAGAAATGGAAAACATCTATTTGCTGACAGCTGAGCCAGGTACCCAAGGGTGATGTCAACTGTGCCTTTAAGAATTCAGCTCTCAGTTTTGGCACTGGTTTTCTGAGGAGGACATATATGCAAGGTATTGTTGACAGATGCATCAAGGTTATTAGTAAGTCAAGAACTCAGGACCCTTTCTCACTAAATCTGTCAATTCAGTTTTTACTACACTAAAAACATCTCAACATTTTCAACTATTTAACATAAATTGCCAGATTTCTTGCACGCTTCAGGAGATTCCCTCCAAGTGGAGTAGGGTTGGTATTAATTTCTGAGCTATTTTCTTCCAGCATTTTCTCTTTTTCCTTCACAGATTCAGTGATTCCCTCATTCTGTGCTCCCCACACTTGGTGTCCTCATCCTGCTTCTGAAGATCTGATTTCACAGACCTGCTGCATCACTGGCTTGTGTGTCAACCACTTCTACAGCTCCAGAGAGTCTCCATTGCTTTGCTGCTTGAGCATTGAGCCACAGGGAAGAAGAGGTTTGCAAAGTCCAGAAACAATCTTAGGGAGAAGAAGGAATTGCTGAGTGTTGGCAAAGGCTGCGTGTTTGCTGCCGCTGTGGAAAATGCCTGGGAGGCACCATTAACCATTGCTCAGTGCTATGGGCTGGCTTGTGTCCACACTGCCAAGGACCAGCACTCTCTGAAGGGCAATGTTTACCTTCATGCTGTGCAGCACTTGGCCTGGGTCTCCTCTGAGCTCCCTGCAGAGCCCCATGGACCCCAGGTCAATAATTATTGTACTAGGAACTTTTTTTTTTTTTAAATTTGAAATACTCCAAACAATGAAAGGACTGGGTGGCAGTCTATTGGCATGATGTTTTTCAGCAGAATGTGGAGGTATTTGGGGCTCTACAGCACAGCATGGATGTCGGTGGGCACGAGGTCTCCTGGGATGGCTGGAGGACTGTCCAGGGTGGAGTCTGAACCAGCTCATGCCTGGTTCTTCTGTCTGGGCAATCCTGGAAAAAAGCCTTTTCAGTTATGTCAAGGTTTCTCCTTGAGAGAAACCAGTTGGTTTGCTCCAGAGCAGAGACAGGAGGGAGCTCATATGCATGCCGTGGAGACAGCCGGTGAGCAGAGCCCTGGGGGAGAACAGAGGCAGCCAAATTGGCTGGGCAGACAAAGGAGCTTTCATACCCCCATCAGGGTCTCACCCAGCGAGACGTTAAACACAGAACAAGCAATGCAATTTTTCCTCACTATCACCTGCAGGATCGGCGGCTGGTCCCTTCTTGCTCACGTGCCACTGTCACAGCCATCAGTCTGGAGCTGACTGGGCACGTGCTTCTTCAGCCACTGTAAACTCCTAGAGTTTTGCCACATGAGGACAATCTTTGTACCTTGGTTCTGCAACTTTTAAAGGTTAGTGTGACTAAACAACAATTCTCCTGTATCTCTCAATTGCCATAGTCTTTGAGGCCTGTTTAGGGGTTCAGACTCAATTTTAACCTTAAGATGTAAGATACATGAAACTCTCATAAAACCAAATTCAACAGCACACAACTGACAGATTTCAATATCTCCCCCATCCTACTTACAGTACATGTTTTCAGTCATGCAGCTCCAGCTGAAAGCCGTATGACATTTTTCTCTATCATACATAGTCTATTTACAGCAATACATGAAAGTGTTTACCTTAGAATATAAATGTAATTATAAAAGTATAATTACAGATATGACTGTGCCCTCTTTGAGCCACCTCAAATTATAGTTTCTAATTCTAACAATAAAAAAGAATCAAATTAATGACCTTGATTAACTTCGTTGCAGAGCAGAGCGAACGCTGCTCAGCACATGGTAAGCTTACGCTGCCTGACCTCATTTCATCCATCCTCTTCCCCTGCAACAGAAGAGCACCCGATGGCACATCAGGTGAGCCATTCCTCCCAAAGACGTTGCTAAGCAATCAGCTGCAGGGTTATAAATGTTGAGTGCTTGATATACAGCACACAGGAGTAGAGATTAACTCTTTTTTTTTTTTTTCTTTCCAGGTATTAAGGGAACCAGGGTAGTTCACCTGAACTGCACTGAAATAGTTTGGAATCAGGGATCAACCCAAATTTAAAGCAGCCTTCAGTGTTTGTGTACATATTGAATTGATTTATGGTACGTGCTATGTGCCGAGTTGCAAAACCTTGTTGTATTAGTGATTTAAAAAGAGGAACAATTTGATTTGTCATTACTAATAGGAATGTAACTAAATCAGTCTCCCACATACTTTATGCTGATGAGGTCATGCTTAGATTTCCCTTCATAGATTTACATTCTCACTAGCTTTAATCAAAGCTAAGAAACATATCGTATGAGTAATACTATTATGAAATACTGAAGTATTTTCAGAGGGGTTTAGAAATCCAAAGAAAACCACGGAAGTAAAAATCAAAGGTAAGCTTTAATATTCAGCCCTATGTTGTACATTTGATTAAATATTAATTCACAGCAATGTGTTGAGTACTTACAACCAAGCTCTCTTGACCCATTTGAAATGCATGGTCACGTATATAAACTTGGCATTTGAAAAAGGACAGGTCAACACTGTAATTCTCACTTAAATCTTTTCTACAGTTCTTGCTTAATTAGTGTTCTGACCCTACCCCTATGAGCTGTTGACTTGATCCCAGTTGTGGAATTAGGAAAATATTGCTGCAAGATAGATATACAAGCTTTGAAAAAAATACAAAGTCTCTCTTTAATAAGTTGGGGGGAGGTTTTGAGGTGCTTGTTTTTTTTCTGTTGGGTTTTTTTAGCAAAACAACAAGAGATAAAAGGAAGACAACCAAATTCTGGATTACTTAAAGAATTCGACTTCTGCTACCAACAGCAGAACTTGGGAATTGGGCTGCTTTCTAGTTAAAAAGAGGAAAAAAGAAAAAGCCTTTGGGTAGAGCAGCTTACTAAACTACTTGGTTAAGGTATAATATGAGAAAAGAATCAGGAGGCTCGTTGTGCAAGCTGGGAAGTTGGAAAATCCAAACTACAGCAAGACACCTCAGCATTTGTCTTCGTCAGTGGTCTTGGGAGTAGATGGTGCAGGTTAGCAGAGTGCTGCCTCTGTGTCTGCCCTGCAGTTTTTCAGATGGGGCAGTACATCCTTGACCGTGCATCCACAATTATTTGCTACTGTCAGCCCCTGCTCTGGCCACCAAATAAATTCAGCACTGGGACGAAGGCACTTTTTCCCCTTCCACAGTTGTTCTTCAGTTCCCTCATCTTGCACTGAAAGTTCTTGAAGGTTTTCGTTTGTGTGAAACTGTTAATAGCATTTCATTTGGTATCAGAGCTTTGATCTCCCCACTTAAATGCCACATTAATGCAGAGCTCCCCTGGGTGCATGAGTTCACAGTATTAGTTAAGGGACTTCTATCCTTATACTCATCCAAATTCGGCTTTGTGCTGCTTTTTCACTGCACTAAAGCAAAACTTCAAATTCTACTTGCTTAGCCTAGAAGTCTCATTTCAAGAAACAGGGCATTTTCCTGAACACCATAAAGCACCTGTGAGCAATAAGCTAGCTAAATCCACAAAACATTTGGATTTTGATCCTTCTTTTGGGAATAGAAACTGAGCTGTAAATTTTAGGAACACACAAGTTTCATTACTGCTGTCAACTTGTAAATCGTTCATTGCTATTTTAAACCTCTTTAAGAAGCCCTTCAAGGTGCTATTGATTTGATCCATGGAGGGATCAAGCTCAAATTTTGTAAAGAGCTCCCCATGAATTTCTGACTTCTTACCAAGAACATGCTTGTGGGTGCCCAACCATGTGTGTGCTGGTGGAGCAGAGCTGCCTGCAGCCTGAGCTTTCTACCTCTCTCTCCAGTAGCTCTCAGGTGTGCCCAGGGACAAAAACAGGTAGACAGTGACTTTACTACCCCCTTCCAGAAAGCAGGTTTTTGGTGCTGGTGGCAGACACTTCCATGCAGGACTCTACAGTTCTTGGTAGTGGTTTTTTTGGGGGGGGAGGGGCTGGGTTTTTTGGGGGTTTTTTTTGTTTGTTTGGGTTTTTTTTAACTTGTTCTTCTTTGTTTGTTTGTTTTGGTTGGGTTTTTGGTGGGGTTTCTTTGTGCTTGGTTTTGGTGGTTTTTTGTTTGTGTTTGGTTTTGGGGTTTTTTTTGTTTGGTAGGTTGGGTTCTGTTTGTTTGTTTTTAATCTAATTACATTTTTATGTTCTATTTCCAGGTCCTGATCTGTAACCAGTCAGTTGAAAGTCGCAATGACTAAGGACTGTGCTTGGTTTCATGCTTGTCCTTCTGCCCCCATGATTCTTGCCAGCCTGGACCTGGGCAAGACCAAGGCTGCTGTGGAGGCTGAAGGGTCAATCCTACAGTCCATGGACTGGCAGAGTCCAGAGCCCACATCATTCTTGTTTGGGATGAGTCCTGCAGGTACTGGGCCACTGTACAAAAGCAGGAGCATCACCACCAGCACACCCAGCATTGTCCTACCACCGTGCTGCTAAGGTGGACTGAATCCCAAGTTAATTCCACTACCGATGTTTCCTTATCTCGAGGGAAAAACAAACCCCTGTTTAGAGTGGACAGGGCTGCCACCTGGAGGCACCCCAGTTTTCCTACATAGTGGAAAGAAGGAAGAGCCGGTGCGAGGTGACTGCAGCCCCAGAGGTGCCTGGCTAGTCCCGTTAGACATTTACTCAGCCAGGAAACGGCAATTTTGACACCTCCCTTAAACAGAGGCTCTGTGCTAGAGGACTCTCTGGGATTAAGGATTTTATCAGGGAGCACAGTGGTTATTTGCTCCTAAAATCAAACAAAACACTCTCAGGGTTTTTCTCTCCAAGGCCCAGATTTGGGCAGGACCCAAACTCCCAGCTCCCCACTGAAGTAACACTTAAATAAACAACGGCCTGCAGCTCTTCCCTCTTCCCCAGTTACCTCAGGCACGCCACAAACCCCCTCATCCCTCACTGATTCTCTCTGGCCAGTACCAGACTGTTTTCTTTCCCAGCATGAGTGTCAGTGTTTCACAGTGGTGATGGGTTCCCAGGAGGACCAGGCAGGGAGCACAGCAGGGCTGCAACAGGGCTCGTGGCACCACCGTGCTGCGTCACAGCCCCACGTCAGGCGGTTTGAGCAAGAGGAAATGGCCTCGAAAACATGAAACTGCTGCAGATTTCTTCTGGAGAAGTCAGGGGCAAGGCAGAAACAAAAGATGCAAGCAAGTACCTAGAAATTTGCCCCATCAGCATATAATGACTTTCAGCCCACACCCCCTCTCCTGCCCAGGCTGGAGGATGATGACTCGTTTTGCTGTGCACAGAGAGCACTTTTTTTTTTTTTCTTCTTCAGCGTGACTTTCCAGCAGAGCAGGGAGGTGGAGGGAAGTTGTGGCAGGGCTTGCTGCTCCTGCCACCTCATTCAGTGTGCTGGGTGGGGTGTTTTCTCCACCTCTATGACCACAGCTGTCTCCTTTTGCAATACCTGGAGGTGCAGCTCAGCAGCAGAGACGGACAAGGAGAGGAGGGAGCCTCCCAGGGGAACACAGGAAGTCTGTGACAGCAATGAGAAACCCTTCAAACGTTCATGTCCCATCACAAAGTCACCATCAGCCTCTGACATCAGGCACACCACTGGCAGATGCATCTGCATTGCTGCCTCTAGCAAAGGTTGTTCCCACAGAAATGTGGCTCTGAGTGTTTCTTTTTATTTCCTAAATAACTTAGGTAGAGAAAAGGCAAGTGGGATTTCCAGAGTCCCTGGAAACACCACCATTTTGGCATCTATTTTTGTTTCATGTGCAATACAGGGAAGACACAGCCTGATACCGTCACACTTTTTGGACTATACCTTACCCCACAGGTGACATTTTGGGCACTGTCTGTAAGGAGATGTTCCAAAGGAGTAGAGGTGCTACAAGCCATCACCTGGAAAGCAAATGAGTGGCCACCTCTTTGTTTGCTCAAACGGATTTATTCCCCCAGCTCCAAATTTTTGATGAGTACAGGATTTCCTTCAAATCTCACAGTTACCGTGGCTTCACAGGGACCCATTCCCAGAGAGAAGGCTATTTCAATCCATTTCCTCCTAAAGCCCTTGAAACAGGAGGCCTGGGGTAGATCACTATGATGTTAGCAAAAACCAGGGTGGGGAGGGAAGAGCTTTTTCCAAACCTGCCTCATTTTTGTTTTTCAATATAAATTATTAAGGATATGAATTTATAGGCAGTCATCAAGTAAATTCATTAAAAGGGTTATGGGTCTCAAATCTGATTATTTTACTTGCTTTATCTGGACCAAAACTTATATTTCATTGCCCCTGCTAGTTGCCTTGCTCCTAGTTTTCTGCTGGCTCCAGTTTTTCCAACCATGTGAAATTTTCCCTCTCTCTCTGCGTTGGTGTCCTCAGTTTGCCAAGGCTTCTGCTTCTTGTGCTCTGCACTTTCTTGCTGAAAAATTAATGTGGAGATCAAGAGCTAATATCAAACCAACCAACCTCATGGGGCAGTTGAGAATTTCTAACCCAAACCTTATTTGAGCATTCACTACCACATCACCTCCCACAGAAGCAAAGGCCTTCTCAGCCAAAACTGATTCTTGACATCCCAAATTTGTACCTCATCTGAGGAAGGTCAGAGCAGGAGTTAGTCTGACGCCCACATTAACAGAGGATCTTCAGCTGAAGCAGAGGACACAAAATTGCAAGTTCAAACAGTCTTCCCATCTCAGCCTTATCTCAAGGTGACAGTATTCCCCAGCCCCTGGAAATGAAAGGTAGGACCATATTGCTCCAAAGAGCATTAAAGAGTGCACTTTCCCCACCAAACCATCCTTTCCAGATTGTTCTTTGCTGCTGTATGTACAGTTCTGCTGAGCAATAGTCTTACACAGAGCCTTTAAGGCACAGTTCTTCCCATCTGTCCCAGGGTTTATTCACAGGGTTTATCTCCACTGCTTGTGCTAAGGGTACAGCTCTTGAGCAAACACACACCTCATCCTCACTCACCTCAATACACGGTCCCTCTCACACCAAGCAGCTGTATTTCTACACCAACAGCACAGTAAACCACTGCCAGCAGGATTTTAACCCCTTATGTTCACAGATGGCTAGTGTACAAAACCAATCTTCTCCAGTTGACTAGAAAACTTTTTCTTAAATTATCATTTGATATAATTTGTATCTCACTCCTCACAGCTCAGCATCAGCATCTCCCTGGGTCTGGTTCCTCTGCTGTCACTGACAAGCACTGTCTTTGCAATTGTGGTCTTGGTGCTAAAGAAGAGGCATTTTTAAATTCCCTTTCCACCTCTCTGAAGATAGAAGATTATGGAGTTATAGAAACACACAGGGATCTGAAAAGCAAATATCAAAAGAAAAGTTATTCTGAAATATGTGTACTGAGTCCTTCTTTTAAAAGGAACGAAGATTTCCCATCCCATAAGAGCTTTCATTTAGCACAGACTGGCATCAGTTCTCCAAGAGGAAATCAGAACATAAATCGCAAAATAAATCATATTTCTTCATTCAAAATAGGTCAAAGATAAGGAAGTTATCCTTCATCTTATCCATGCAGTAAAGGCGGATGCCCAGCCTGTGCAGACCAGTATGTTCAGTATGTGTCACTTAACTTGGCTGTCCTGGAGGTTTGAGTAATCTCAGCAAATACAGTCACTTCCATAAAAAAATATTAAAATAAAATGTGTCATTTTATTCCTGGAATAATGTAATGCTGTCAAAACAACTCCACTGGGTTTTGTTGAGATCCCTCTTCATCCTTTCAGTGCACTGTGGAGTCCCTGGGGTTATAAAACCACATCAGGACAGCACTGTGGGACAAAAAGCCTCCTGCTATACAAATCCTCTGTCTGCAGTGAGGGTTTTAACAGGCAGCTTTCCACCAGTTTTAGCTTAGTCATATCCACAGGTGTTAGGAAAACAGTGTGAAACAGTCCTCCATAGGTTGCTGCCAGCCTAGGCCATACTCATTGCCCTGGCTGCAGAGACGTCCCTCTTGCATTACCCTTGCAGAGGGTGGGCTTGATACTCTAGGTTTTCACGGCCAGGAGGAAGAGGAGGTGCTCTCCCAGACCTGAGCTGAAGATGCAATTAAGAAAGCGCAGCTGCACTGGCCTTCAAAGAGTTTTCTTTTTTTAAATAACACATCAAGATACTTTTTTTTCATCCCTGTCCCCATTTTCACAAGAAATCCCAGTGTAATTTCCATGCTAATCAGATGAAAGCTTGCAAAATACATTTCCTTCAAGATGTAGGGGAATGTATTAAGTTAACTCCAGGTGACCTGTGACTCTGTCAGTGACACACAGTGTTTAAATCCATGCAAATGAAAACCTTGCCCACGCCACAGGCAAATATTTTGCTTTTTCCCATGCTGCTTGCATGGACCTGGAAATGTTCAATGAGTGAAGTCTTAGTGATGCATTTCAGCAATAATTCATATGCTATACATAATTTAGGACCTCACTGCAGTCCCCCCCCCGTAACACACATCGTACAGCGTGTACACACAGGGCCAGACGGCAGCTTTAAGGAGGCTCCAGGCATAATCCACAGTAAGAAGTTTGATCCATCTCCAATTTGCACCTGCCAGATCATGAAGGGAGCTAATTGGATTAAAATATTGTAATTATCATTTCATTTACATGTGGTAAAACCTTAGGGAAACATTTTAAATGGCAGAAAATTTGAGGATGAAGTCTCTGAAGTCTGCTTCTTAAAAGCCTAGTGCTCTCTCCCTCCTTCATTGCCTGAGACTAGAGTTTTATTCCCAGGAAAAGATGAGTTTGATGAGCAGCTGATGTAGTGAACAGACCACAAAATGCTGCTTGGTTTGATCATTGTCACATTCATCAAGGCTGTTTGGATGCCTTTGATATCACCAGTACATGGTGACTGTGCCCAGCTCTCCCTGCTACCCCCACCTAGGAAAAATCAGCTTTGAAACATGTAAAGGACTTACCCTTAGAGCCCAACAGACATCCAGTTGCAAGGGTGACATGAGTCCAGAGAAGAAGCAGAAAACTCCTCTCTTGGGCTATAGTAGCAACTCTTGTTTCTTCTCCACGGAGAGACAATCCTTTGTTATGTGGCCAAGCGCCCCCCTGGATGATGCAAGGAGGGTTAAACCCGGAGCAGCACTGGCCCTGCAAACCTACCTCACAAGTGGAACCTGTCCCCTTAGATAGGGCCGGAAAACTACCTTGGTGCATCTCCAGGAGGGCATCCAGTGGGTCCATGGCAGCCCAGCACTGCTGTGCACTTGGAGACAGTGGGGAGCAGGGATGATATGCTGCATCTATGCTGGTGGCTGTCACCAAGAAGCAGGAGACTTAATACACTCAGTGCCATGCATATTCCAAGCCTAATTAAACAGAATATAAGAAAAGCCAAAATTAACCCAAAGCCATGTCTCCTCACACCTAGTATGTGCTCTGCTTTGTGTAGGGCGGTAGATTTGTTTGGCAGATTCACAAGCCAGAGCTGGGCTTTCCCCACTTTCCCGGTTGAATACCTCAGCCTGGATCAGGAATGAAGCCACTGTCATCAAGGTGCTCAGAGTTCTGTGTCAGAATACACCTAATTAACTTCTGTATTTCTTCTGTAACACTGATTCAGGAATGAACAGTCACAGCCATGATGAGAAATAACATATAATGTTGTAATGCTCTTGTTCTCACAATGGCCTCAGGGTCTGCCCTGGTCTCCTGTGGACCTGACATGGAGCCAGACTGAGAGCAACTTCAAGTCTCACTGAGCGGCCAGGCCTAAGCACGTAGAATTTGATGTGCTCATCAAGAGCAGAAAGGCAGTAATGTAAGAACAAATATTACCCTTACGAGGGAAAAAAAATGGAAGGAAACTCAATTCTAGGGAGTGTATTAACCCTTTACATGAGGACGCAAGGCTTTGAAAAGTCTAATATGTATCTGAAGCCCTGTTCATGCCAACAGTGAAGCATGGGAGCACACAAAGGCAGCTTGAGTAGTTGCCTCAGCACCTTGCATGACTGTTGGCTGCCCAGAGCCTGCTACTGACACACTTACCTGGTCTTAAAGTTATGGTTTCTTTTTTAGGACAGTCAACTCGATACACAATACAAGGATCTGATTTTCAAAGGGCAAGCACCCCACCCAGTCTGGAAACTGGAGACGTTATAAGACGTCCCATTAGACAGTCAAAAATCAATGCCTGCTTGGTCATTAGTCATTCTGCAAACCTCCGCCTTGGTGAGTCATCCTGGCGTACCTGGCGAGCTGGAAGGGAATCCAGTTTTGGGAATATTTTCTCTTTCTGCCATCCCAGAGTTTCCCAGTTGAGCTACACTGGCAGCAGCCAACCTCCCTGGGAAACTACGTAGCTGAGAACACGGCACGAAACCCATTTCTGGTCTCACCACGTCATATCTAACGTATACAAAAAATATTTAACTGATGAGTTCACTCTCTCCAGAAACAGGACAAACACACAAATCTCACCAAAGCAAATTACTGGATGATCTCCAGTCAAATGCACAAGACCAAGGTAAAAGAACAGAAGTCTGAAAAGTATAATTTGCTACTACCCATTTTTTGCTGAGATATATCCAAGAAGGGCAGCATCAAAGGTAGTTGTACAAAAACACAGTCAACATAGATGGATCAGAAATAGTGCTGCCATTCATGCAGTTCTTCCAAGCTTTAAGTCAGTCATGACAGTTCTAGCCTGGATTTCTATTCTCCCCCTGACCATCACAGAAAATCATCATGTCTGCCCATTTCCAACAGGCACAGCCTGCTATGGACTGTAACAGAGAGCTAAGGAGTGTAGTTTTTGTTACCAGAACACTCATAACTGCTGTAAATGATGCAATGTGTAAAGGCATCTTACAGCTGTGACTGCTTACTGTTCAATTTCCTTGCCTTAGCTGGACACAAGGCAAAAGCTTCAGCCCTCCCAGGCTTAAGCCACCAACACACCTCTGAATGCAGTCAGTGCATCCTCCTCAGGGCTGGAGCATTTTACAACTCCACTCATTTTACAATTCTCCAGGCTTCTGCCGATTCTATATCTGGCTTGTGCTACAAATGTATGTTTGGTCTTTGAGTTCTCCATGCTGGAATAGTGTTGCTATAAAATGGACTTTGCTACAAAAGAGAAAGTGGGTCAATGGAAATGAAACTTTCAACGTTTACCTGCCAAATGTGAGATAATCATGATTTGTTACCGCTGTGTTTCTGTGAACCAAGAGGTGCTGTGGGGAGGAGAGCAGCCCATCGGCACAACTGTTGCCTGATTTCCTTAGGGACACAAATGAAAGTGCCCATTTCCATAGTACAGGAGCTTCTGATTGCTCAGGGAAACTTCTCAGGTAAGCATCAAATCATATGAGCAAGCTGGCAAAACCCTGAAAGGCAGGAGATTTCCACACAACAGAGCTCTTCCAGCTCTGGTCGGTGTCATCACACTGGACTACTCGGTGTAAGAACTGGCTGGGAACAACTATTTGTCTGACTCCCCCTGATCATGGATGGCAGCAATTCTTAAGGCTGGAAAACTTGATTGCTCTGTTATTCTCAACATCCCAGCATCAGTGGTGGTGGTGCCCTCAACACTGAATTCACAGGACAATTGCTTTAAGGCAGCATCTGAGTTTTATGACATATGAGGTTTCCCCCACTATTTTCTACAGTGAGCTGCACAGCCCTACCACAGTCCCTACCAGCATCAAGGGATTGTTTATTAGCAGATGGGAAGATGCTGTACAGGTCAGGGCTTCTTGGCATGTGTTGCTTTGCCTCCCCGATGACACAGGCTTGCCTGCTGTGCTGGCTGTCAGGGACACTTGAACAACTCTTTAAACATGGTTAAGTCTTTAGCACTGCTCAGAAGCAACTCACCTCTTTTCTTTGTGCTGTAATGTAGCTCAACGGTGCTTTTAGAGTTTTTGTTTGTTTTGGTTTTTCATAACAATCTATAGCATTTACTTGGCAACAAAACTTTCCCACCTCCTCGTCTTGGATGGTACGGGGGAGATTCCCAGCAAATTGTTTCCTCAATGACGTGCATTTTTATGGTCACCTGTGAAATGTGACTTCCTCTTGTGATGGGACAGGGAAAGGAGGTGGCATGCAATTGGGACATGAAAACGATATTCTTTAGGATAGGAAGGAAAACACAACAGCTAGAACAAGACTTAGCTTTCTCCTAGGAGTATGCTCAACTCCGAGCTGCATCAGATTGCTGCTATTTCCAAGGGGAAACCTGCAGGAGCATAAAAAGGGGACATAGATGGCCAGCCCTGGTCCTCTGTGCTTCAGAAAGGACACAGACATGATGAGAGAGCTGCTGTCTGCCATCCCACAGAGGAATTTAGCTTGTGGTGTGAACTGTCTGCCAGAGCGCTGCGGAACGGATCGCTCAAGGTTAAATTGGATTAAACTGTTACAGCTCCACTTTCCCACGTGTGGTTTAAATTTAAACGCTATAAATTTCATGGTGAGTTATTAAAACCTTCTTGGCAAGGAGAACTCATCTCTCAAAGAGAAAAAATTTTGTCCAAGTTTGCAAACCGACAGGGAATCTTTAAGTCAAGTTAACAGTGAGATTTCCAAGTGGAGGGGAAGGAAGAGCTGAGGTGTTTAATCAGTGGCGTGCGGGAGCCCTGTGGAGCAGTCTGGCCCTGCTCTGCCATGTCAGCTGCTCACCACGTTTTCATGGTCAGCATGTTGGTCCCACGTGTTGTGCCCAGTGGCACAGATGCTTCTGGAGCAGAAGCTGAACACTGTGCCGTATGGCACATTCGGAGACAGCAGGACATTCTGGGCTGGATGCATGGAAATTTTGTAAATACTTGTCAGCATAAATTAACAAACAAGCCTTGGGAGGCCTTGAAATGCCATTCTTCTGAGAAGTCCCATACTGCCAGTTTCTCCTGGTATCACCCAGCCATGCAGTGATCTTTTCATGGGGTGGGTGTAAAATGTTATGCTGAGTTTTGGTAGAAGCCACACAAACATGATCACAAGTATCATGCACAGGGATGGCTGGTTCTGTGTGACTACTGGTCTTCACTGGGCTGGGGAAGCCCTCCAAGAGGAACCTCTTGCCCTATTGCTCCCTCAACCTACTAACTAAAAACCATGAGGGAGACCCCTGGCAAGTGTGAGAAGAGAAAGAAGTGGAAAACTGTAAGGAAAATAACCCTAGCTCAATTATTTGTGGCAGCAAATAAAAAGCAGGGAAAAAAAGCAGAGCTTCCTCCTGCTTTCCACCCCAGGGGAGGACATAAAACACAGCCCTGGCAAGGATAGCACAGCAGACACATTTCTGCACTCTCCAGACTCTACATTAAGCCTCAGAGGGCCAAACTGCAAATGATTCAGAGGTGGTTTCTGTTCTCAGCTGTCACACCACAGGAGCAGCACCAGCTCAGGGTGTCCTACTCCACATGCTTCCTAAACTTGCCTTAGATGTGCTGCTGTAGGAGCAGATGTTCACAAGCCGCTCAGGTCTTTCCAGTGGCTGAGTAATTTTTCAGCCCAAAGCCTCCAGCAAGCTCCCACATCAGCCCAGGTGGGCACAGCTGTCATCTTGGAGAAGGTGAACCACAAAGCTCCTGCCCTCACCCTTGCACAGCCAGGAAAGGGATGGGGCAGCCTGACCCACCACTGGCTCCACACACAGCCAGGCCATGGAAACCAAAGAGCATTGCTTTGGGCACTGATTCTTGCCTGTACAACCTCAGCTGCCGACTTGCATTTCAAGCAACACTAAGAGGTTTCTCATATCCGGCTGCAACTCCAAGGGGATCTGGAGGCTTGACTGTTTGTGGGGCTCGCTGCCGTTTCCCTATGAAATGTCACAGCCAGCACTGGGGGCAGCAGGGCAAACAGCGATGGAGACCCAGCCGATGCAGAGACAGCAACTCAGCATCCACTCGTGGGTGCACGGGCTCAGAGGCTTCAGGAGGAACCAGCCGAAGGCTGAGCTCTGTCAGGCACTGACAGGCTGGCGCTGAGCCAGCCGGGACTTCTTAGGGCATCAGAACAACCCGATGTCTAAATTCACCCAAGAGAAAAAGCGGGTTGGATGCGTTGGCCTTTTAAAATTTTTTTTCTTCCTAACAGAGCTGGAGGTTAATGGGGTTGCAATGTCCTGGAAGCTGCAACATTTCGGAAATGTCCCCCTCTCGCCTGCGTTCCTGGGGGGAGCAGCGGCCGCTCCCCCCGCCCCGCACTGCGCCCGGCGGCCGCACGGGGTCACACCGAGACTGCGTCTCGCCCGCCCGGGCCAGCGGGAGCCGCTGCTTCCAGGGCCAAGTCATCCACCCCCGGGAGTGATGGAGCTGCGGTATGCGGCCGCCAGCGGTGGCTGAGCGCAGGGAACAAGTGTCGCTGCGTTCTGTCCCAGAGGGGCTGCACATGAAAACCCAAATTGCTGCTCTTAAGCCACCCGGGAAAGCTGCTCCCTCCCGGCAAGGCTCGGCGGCTTCACGCCGCAGCTCGTAGTTTCCTATGGGTTCACGGAGCATTGGAAATCTTACGGAACTTCTCGCTTGAGACGGGAGCTCAGCGGAGCCGGGACCACCCCTGTGCCATCCCGGAAGGTCGGGGGGCTCCGAGGCGGTGGCACTGGTGCCAGACCCCGACACCGGAGTGACAGCTGCCCACAGCCGTGCTGGGGACTGGGCCCGGGAACAGAGCGTGATCCCTGCTACTGTGCCAGGTGGGAAGGCTTTCAGCACTTGAACCGCTTACATTTGACCCAAATATTGTGCAGTACATTGGCTTTAACGCTCCTGCGTGACAGCTAAGCAGAGGACGGAAGGACTCGGTCCTCACCCCCCCCACACACAATCGGCTTCCTCGCAGCTCAAGCGCTTGACCTAAAAGTCTAATGACTCGGCACAGCCAGACCCCGCTGCTGGACAGCAGGTAGAGCAGCCTGGTTGGTGAAAGCGCTGCCTGCTCCATTCCCCGTGCTGCCGGGGCATTAAAGGAGGAGAAATTACAATTTGGCAAGAAAAAATCGTAAAGAACAGCTTTGCTGCATTTTAAGTACGAGATATCTGTTTTGTTGGAAGATGACTTTGGGATGCCAGGACAGGCCTTAAAAATACTCAAAGGTCGTAGTGGAGAAACAACAAAAGGAAAATAAGACTGTAGCTGTTGGATTTAAGACAGGAGGAGCAGTTCAGGCCCCAACAGAGCAGGGAGGCAGGGGGATGTCGGTGGAGGTGGGAAGGAAGAGAAATATTGTAGCACGTGGCAGACTTCAAAGGGGCTCCTGCAGATCAGTCACGGTAGAGCAGAGCCTGCTCCGCACACCCGATGACAGCGAGGAACCGCGGTGGGAACCACTTACCAGGACAATCATATGCTGACTCGGCAGCACAACCACCTGCTCCCGCGGGTCTGGGGCCATCCGAGCTCGATGCTGTGCCAACAACATCGGTGCCCAGCAGTCCCCAGGAGGAGCTCACGCTGGCACCTCTTCTGCTGCAAATCGCTGCACACAGCACTTAGCACAGAGGGCTGGTGAAACAAGGAGATAAAACCTGTGTTTGGAAAGAACAAAACAATCCAGCAAGGGAGCTGGGAAAGCTGAGCAGCCTGGAAATTGGATGATGGCTTGGATGTGCTTACACAGCCTGGGATCTGTGGGGCAAGTCTCTAAGATGCTTCCCTGAGCAGCTGGGCAGAGCCAACCGTTACCGAGTGCAATTAACTGCTTCATTACCACCAAAGCAAAACAAACTAATTAATCTCTGCTGTGATTACCCAGAGAAGAGACTGATGTCAAGACACAACATCACATTTCTGACTGCAGCCATGACCCCATACCCTCCAGCCCGGCACGGCAGCTCTGAGAGCAGATTTTAGAGGTCCCCTGCTATTACAGATGTGCTGACATCACACCAGTGAGCCAGCACTCAGCACCCTCCTGAGCTGAGCCACCCCTCGGTGTTGGTAAATATCTGCTGAAATCAAGCTGTAGGCCCAGATGGGAGTCTCCAGCTAGAACAAACCTTAGCCTTCTGAGCTTCATCTAGACCACTGGTGCTTGTCCTTGAGGCACCCAGCAGGTCTGGGACATTTTAACGAGCCAAATGAAGGCCAGAGACTGGTTTTAAGATGAGAGCAACTTGCCAAAGGGAACCTAGAAGACACCAAACACTTTCAGAGGACCAGGAGAAGCTGTAAGTTTTTAGCTGAAGCCCACAACCACGCCAAGCCTCACTTTACATGGCACAACACCCTATGCTATCTTTTAAAGCAGCATAGACATTTCCCACAAGCTCTTATACCACCAGAGACATCTCTAGGTAAGACTCCAGGTGGCAGGCAGGGAGCAAAAGGTCTCCTGGCATGCAGGAGGAACAGGGATGACTGACTCTTGAGATCCAATGTTAAGCTTCCAAAGGCCATTAAAACATCAGAGTCTGGACACTTCAGCATCTCTAAAACCTTTGGTCTACTGAGAATATTAAGGTCTGACTACAGTAAAAAGAACCACACTTACCTCTGTGATGAGATACAGGTGAGTTATGAAAGGGATTATTCATGGATGTTTGAGATAGCAGGACAGGACAATCCGATCTTGTGTCCCTGAGTATTTTAATAAGCTCTTCTGTAGGATGGAGATAACATACCTACAGCAGTGTGATGGCATGTCAGCATCCTGCTGTCATGGTTAGCAGAGAGAGATCAAGGGCATTGTGCAGGGTTGAGGAAGGAGTTACTGTACAAAATCCTACAGACTCCACTGTGGCATAGTGTTGCAATGCCTCTGCTGTAGGGAGGCCCAACAAATGCTCACAACAGTCCCTTGATCCAGAACTTCTCTGAAGGGAACGACTGAGACAAGGTCTCGTCAGAAGCAGCAGAGGGGCAAACACCCCTTCTCATGCTGAGGTAGAGGAAAGGCATGGCTCCCCCCTCCAGTCCTTCACGGCTGATGTGCTCTGCTGGTCAAGAATATGAATAAATCCCTTTGGTGCAAGATGCTTACTTACATCTTCTGTTGTACTTGCACTACCTGTGCAGGGTTGGCCACTGTGTTCCATGCCCGGTTCCTCAGCTCCCTGCTCTACAGCCAGCAGTTGTGAAGGAAAACAAAGCAGAAGGTTTATTTTTTCTCTAGCTGCAGCCAGAGTTTGGGAAAGCAGTGATACTCCACACCCAGCCACTCTTGGTTCCCACATGTGGCACCGATGGTACCCACAGCCCAGTTCGGCATGTGCAGGAGCGATGCTTTCAGCATGACACCAGTATTGACGAGCACTGCAGGAAGTCACAGCCAGCTCATGAGAACAGAACTGCTGCTGGCAAACTGAGAACTGATTCCTGCAGCTTATTATGAACCGCACATAGGGAGATTTTAGTGGTCAGGGATTTTCCTTCCCTTCCATTAGACAATGGGCTTCTAAATGGCAGCACATTACTCCTCACTTCTCTTTTCCTTGTGTTTGATCCATTACCTTTCTTTCCCTACTGCTTGTAACAGTCCAATCCTGCCCTGGTGCAGGATTAAATCCAGAGTGAAACAGGGAAATGAAGAGTGCTGTGCTGCTGCATCCGTCCTGCACATCAGCCCACAGAGAAATCCCTCTTCTTGGTAATTTCTGAATCAATTTATCAACTCAAGACCACCAGGATCCTGACCTCTGGCACAGGACAGCTGCACTGAGTGCTCATTTCTGCCTTAGTCCAACATGGGTGGCTGAACTACTGCACCTGTAGGGAGCACCTGATGATACTTGTGAGGTAGGTAGAGAGTTCATCACTATTAGTATCCTGTTCAACAGCTGCTTATCCACAGGAGAATTTCTTCTTTCTTACATGCGTTTGTTCAAGGTGGCTCAAGTTCTGGCAGTTGGTTCCCATTAGACCCCTGCCAGGTGGGCAGAGGAGACCAGCTTACCATATCTGTGCAGATCTTACCCAGTGAAGGCATTTACAGGGTACTTACAGTGTCTGAATTAGTCTTCTCTTTGATACATACAATAGGTTGCAACTCCAAAGATTTCCAACCCTTCAGTCACTCCCATGGCTTTTCCCTCACAGCAAAACACACCAGAAACATTTTTAGCAGGATGCTTGCTCAACACCTTTGCCCATTCAGCTAAATCTTCCTTTTTGCCAGGTGCTTAAGCTGTTATTTATAAATGTCACAAATAAAAGCAACACTGCAGAGGCTGCCAGAGCTGTCAGTGCTGAACCCCAGCAGCACAAGAGCACAGAGCAGCCAAGAAGATATGATTTGGCAAGAACCAATTTCCTCTGGCAGCTAATGCTGTGACAACATCTGAACCTTGGAAAGACACTGGAAAGCCTCCAGGAATGGCACATGGGGCAGAGGGTTTTATCACACAGCACTGGTATTCTCGATGGCTTCTAAGCTGTTTATTCTCAGAGGAAGCACTTTTTTAATTGCTTGATTTGAGGGTAATTTTTTTTGTTTAAAATCAACCTAATATTATTTAATGATTTGTATTTATTTGCACCACGTAATTAGATAATATTACCAGAATTACTTGTTGTATGAATGGGAACTTGAGATTTTTAAAAAGTGAACATTTTCTCTTTTTTTCTTTTCATTTCTGACTTCACCAAGCAAGCAGAAGAAAAAAATGTAAATATAAAAAAATATAATTAACAAGCAGAAAGACAACAGCTTCTCTGTTCCCTCTACCTACCTACAGTATTTCTGTAACACTGGGTGGAAATGGAGAAGTAGCACACCCAATGGATTTTTCAGCAAGCTCCTTGAAAGCACCCTCAATGCAGTAGGTAAGACAACACCTTGCATTCCCCCTTTTAGCAAAACAGCTGGGAAAAATCTTCCATTTTGGCAGCGTCCCTTGGGCCGTCAGCTCCTTGGTTTCTCCCTCCAGCCTGGCTAGGTCCCAGGTCCCCAGCTCAGGGCAGCATCACCTACAGGCTTGTGCCCGATAGTGACAGAGACTGGCTCTCTACTTACGTACTTTTAGTAAACACCATCAAGAGTCTCTTGCTAAGATACCTTTAAGTTTTTACACTTCACACCAGCGTGACTTTTGGATTCTTTACTGCAGCATCTACTTTGATTTTGTTCCAGTATAAGACAAAAATTGTGTGAAGGCAGCATTGAAAGCAACTCTACATCCTCAGCTTATCACAATACACGTTTTTGAGACAGACACTAGACACAGCCATGTTTCAAAAGCTCCATACAGGAAAGAAATACTGGAAGCATTTTTCCTAAGACTCAGTTTAGAGTCTAACACCAATATCATTCCTTTAAAGAGAAAAAACTAAGAGAAAAGGCAAGGCAGAATGTGAGGAGCAAACATGACAGAGGCAAACTGCCTTTGAGGAGTACAGCTGGGTAAGGTTTCCCTACTCTGCTCTCCAAGCAGGATTGATGTTCTGTCCTGAAAGAAAATCTTAAAAACGTGGCAATTAGAGGGTACAAAATGGGTCACCAAATGAATTTATGGTATCTCTATACTCTGTTCCAACGCACTTTGACCAAATTAGTTGAATTTTCTTATTTGAACAGAGCTTCTTTACATGGGAAGTATAGCAATTTCTTTTTCTTTTTTTTTTTTTTAATTAGGGAAGAGTTATTTCTAGACAAAGATAAGTGAAAATCACTGACTTAAACCTCTAATTGTTCCCCACTGAGAGACCATTTCCCACAGTGATTATCCATCCACATTTCCCTTTCCTCTAGTTACAAGTCCTCCTAGACAAAAGCAGGTGGTTGTTCAGAGACCAACACCGAAGACTTTTGAACTACTTGGGGTTCAGTTTTTGCTGTACCATCTCCCAAGTGTTTGAGAGCCAAGGGATCACAGAGTAGTTTCTTTTAAATATATTTATGAACTTGAAGAAGTGATTATTTTTCTGTTTGTATCTTCAATTATTAATTTTCAGCTTTCTGCAGATAAGCCAAAGAAATTGAAATCAATTTTAAAAACCAAAACAATGACAAACCAGCAGGCTTTACTCTGCATAATAAACAGAAAAGCTGCTAGTGACACAACAATCACAAATGGTCTGGCCATAAAAAAATACTTCTCTATCAAGTGTCTCAAAATTTGATCCCCAAGGCTCCCCAAACACAAAGGAAGATGACATGGTACAGGTCCATTTGTAAAAAAGCCAGGACAGTCTCTCTGCTTTTAACATATCTGATGAGTGACCTGTTATGACCAAGATGTGACTGGGACAGCCAGTGGAGGAGCCACTGTTCTACCCCTGGAGAGATGAAGGACAATCCTCTTCAAACTGCAAAAAGTCTGAGGCACTTGAGCACAATTTTCAGACACATCTTTTAAGAAAGAGGGATATTTTTAGCATGTTTTACAGGACATTATCAGGGAGAAGCTACCAGCAAAAATTCTATTCAGGACTATTTCTTCTTATAATTTTCCACAATACTGATAAACCCATCAACCTATTTCCAGTAAGAAACCTGAAAGCTGGCCACTGCTGAAACATTACCTAGAAAGCAAGCCACCTCAAACACCCTCCCCTGCTGCTATTTCCTTTCTTTTTTATTAACTTACTGAATAAAATGTCATGGTGGTAACAGCAACATTTTACTGCCCTGTGAAGAGTTATGAAAAAGTGAAAAAACACATAAATAATACTTTCTAGAGTAAGACATGAATTTAGTGCCTGCTTAAGTGGTGTGAGTGCCTGGCATGGGGTTATTTTCAGAAAGTAAAATCTCTGTAGTATCTGAGGTAGTTACAGCTCAGTGTTTGCTGGCTGTGCCATTCCCAGGCACAGTGGTCCCTCACATCCTGGGCTGTGTCAGGCATCTTATGCAAAAGAACAGGTGGCAGCATTGCTCAGCAGATGGACATGAGCAACAGCCCCTTTGCAGTTGCCTTGTGGCCACAGGCACCCCTCACTGCTCTTCAGGGGTGGGAGACCTGGAGGCCCCACTAGTGCTACAGCACTTTGGACACAGAATAGTCTCTTCTGTAGACAAGCTCAGGCAGAGCCCCAACAGGCTGATGACTGCAGAGAGAAACTGAGAAGACAAATCAGCTTCATACCTTCGAGTGAAACACGAGGGAAAATCATACTTTACACTTCAGAGCCTTCATGTTTAGTGAAAACAAGAAATGAAATGAGTTCATGAAGGACTAATTGCCCAGTCTGTTTTATGCATGAGCCCCAGCATTCCTAGCACATGCAGCTGAAGCTTGTTTTCAAAGACACCAATTACTTCATTAAAACATCATCTTCACACTTCCAGATTTGCTATAACAAGTCTTATTCTCTTCATCCTTCTGGCCTAGTATTTTGCCATTTTTTGGTTTCAAAGCAAAGGAAAAAAAAAAGCCAAATGAAAAAAAAAATCAGTCTTGGCAATATCTATAATTTACTAACAGCTATTAAAACCTGAGAATTGGCATCCATCCTTTCTCCTTCATAAAGTAAAGGAATACTGCAGAACTTTAAACACCTTGGTGCAAGACTCACAGCAGCTTGGGCAGCCAGGAAGGACCTGCATGGCAGGATGATCCTAGAGGTACAAGGACACCAGGTGAAGGTTTGAAACAAGCCTGTGCCTGGGAACTTGAAGTGCAAGATCAGGAAGCAATACAGATGAAGGCTCCCTGAGTTGTCTAATATTTCACTATCTGCAAGACACCCAAGGAGACTACGGAATAAATCTAGTTTATACACAAGAGAAGTGAAAAGCTGGGTAGTGGGGTGTGGTAAAGGGTGAAAGAGGGGAAGGAAAAATTGCTAAAAACCACCTCAGAAATAGTCAAAAGGATGCCCACAGAGATGATTTCTTCCGGACGAGCAACATAAATAAAGCATAATTCAGTAAAGTGCTATCATTAGAAAATAAGAGTTCACAGTAAGCTTCTGACTTTGCAGTATAGATGTTCACTACAAATAAAGATGTTTGAGCCATCCCAGTCCCTCTGAAGAAAAAGAAAGGAGGAGCCTCTGTGACTGCCTGTGCAGGAACACAGTGCTGCAGTCTTGGCACTGGCAGAGATGCTATCAGGGGTTGCCACGGAAACCGAGGATGCAGCCCCAGCAGCTTTGACTCTGCATGAACTGAGAGTTCAGCGAGACACTGAGAGCGCTGGTGGTTTCCTCCAGCTCCCAGGCAGGACTGTGAGGGGCTGTGTTTGAAGCTTTCCTACAGTCAATCCCCTGCTTCCACAGCCCATCTTTCACACCTCCCCACTCCTGTACAGACACAACCACACCGGCATGGGGCCTGTTTTCCTCCTCCTTCTCAGGTTAGACAACACCCACCAAGGTCATTCCTCACCTGTCATTTCCATCCAGGTTCCTCCTCACTGAGATGCTGTGTAACAGCTTTTAAGTGTATTTGAGTGTTCTGGATAAGGGTATTCCTTGGAAGCAAAAGCATTTTATTAAGTTCCTTTCATTGCAGAGGAAACCTTGATATCCACCTGCTTTTATCAACTCAGACAGAGCCAGAAATGCCGTGCAGTTGGTACAGACCTAGTAAGGACGACTTCAGAGTTTACTGTATTTTTAAACCCCTGAAAACAGCTGTGGTTCAGAAGGAACCTGCCATACAGAAGAGTCCAGCACCATGTGAATCACTGCCACCTTTGCCAATATTGCTCTTACCTTATTATCCCGTTTGCTCCTGTTGTGGTATCAACAGGAAAACTGGGGAACACGTGTTCTGGAGAGAAGAAATCCTCCTTTTTATTAAAAAGTCCCTTTAGGTTAAATATCTGATAAATGTCATACACACCTTAAGGCAGCATTATTTGCCCATAAATATTATGCATCATAATTCAAATGCAATCTTACACTTGTGCGCAGGCTCCCCATAAAGTTTTCCCATTGTTGCACCACTGAAGCTGAGATCCTAATGTCACGGTTCTGTAACATGGTTTTTGTTGAGTGAAATGGCATCCCAAAGCCCTGCATTAAGTCCTCTGGAAATGAAAATTAATTCTCATAAAACCTTTAACAGCTGTACCTCATACATGGGTAGAACAGAGCAGCTCTGAGCTCTGGGCGTTTATGCTTCCTAAGGATAACTGCGCACAGAGATCCAAGGAATGCTGTTTTCATTGCAGATTTGTATCCCCCACAGAAAAGATTATTCAGATGTGACACAAGCAGATCAAATATGCCTGATGTGTGTAGTGGCCACTAACACAAGATATTTCAGGAAGGGAGATTTTTCAGCCAGTGGCAAGCGATAGCATAAGGCAATGCTAAGTGACAGGCTGGTACTCCAGCCTTGATTTACCACCCCTTCTCTGTATTGGCAACTTCCATTTTCAAATTTCAACTCGTTTCTTTCATTTTACTTGCAAAGTGAGAAAGACTTAAGGCCAGTTTGTTTGACAGGATGGCAGCTGTCACTCCATGTAAACAGACCCCGAAATGAAAGAGCAATCCAGCACATGGAAGTAGAAAGTCCTGACACTTTAATTATCTGAAGAGATTACAAGATGAAAGTCTTCCTTGAGGCAAATGTATATTAGTATTGATATAGTCATTGTGCTTTTCAGTAAGAGAAATAGGAGTCTGTATTTACATAAGAAACTATAGTGTCTGAGATCTTTAAATATCATATTTATGGAAATGATTCTGAATTACAGCATTTACAAAATAAAAACAAGCTTAAATAAATATTCAGTCCATTAAATAAGATTTTTTTTCCACAGAAGCAACTTTTTGTGCATATTTATTTCACAATTTAAGTTTGTTGCAATTTTTTATCCTATAAAAGAAGCATTAAATTTGTTGTGTATTTTTTTCTTAAAAATAAAACTGCAATAATCATTGCAATGTGAAGCCTGAGATTTAAGCCTGAATAAGTATCATTGCTTGCACCACATTACCCATCTCTCACCGATCACCCAACCCCATGCCTTTCCAAACTGGTGAATGCAGACACTCCAACTCAAGGATTTTATGAGAAGGATTTCAGAGAAGTAATAATAGTAAAAATATAAATAAGGTGAAGATAACACATCACAGCTGACATTGTCTACAAACAGCATCATAAGGCTTGTGCATTACACATAAACTAAGTGAAGCTGTTTCATCTGATTCAAAACAACAGTAGTGCCAAACTGCTGTACCCTTATATGGCTCATTAACACTGAACAGTAAACCACTGAATAAAGGGAATCCTCCCCCAAAATAAATAAATTATATTAAAAAAATCAACACTGGCCAGTTTTGCTTTATCATTTTGAATGACGACCTTTCTCAAGCATGATACTGCAATCAACTTCCTCATCCTTTTTTGTATTTATCACTTTGAAACACAGTGTGTAATACCATGAGTCAGGAAAGGGGACACAGCAAAGAGCTCTTGATCTCATTTCCTGTGTAACCACAGCACACACTGTCTTGCTTTTCATGTGGCCAACTCAAAGCATGGCCAAACGCCTTTGAAACCTCAGTGCTCAGGGAGCTCTTACTGCAAATAGTTTGTGCAAGATCATAGCATGAATCTATGTGAGTCTTATTTCTTTCCTCTCTGAGTGGAGATAAAAATTATTCCCTGGTGTTTCAAATAAATACAAATGTCTTCTGAGTTGTTAGCATGAGTGAAGTAACAGTATGCAATATTTTACATGGTTACTCTGCCAAATGTGGACAACAAGTACCCTTCTCTGGCTGACCATTCTGTAGGACCTCATTACGTATTTGCCTTTTAAAACCATTTAAAAAAAAATCAATATGGGAGAAATAATTTGTCACATCTACTGAATTTTACTGCCAAACTCTTGCAAAAATATCTATTTTAATATTAATTCATTTATTTGGTAAACATTTCCTTTTAAGTTTGTTAAGTTTTAAATGCTGATATAGAAACCAAAGCTCTGTGTCAGAAACAGGATTTAGCATAAATGGTTTGGATTATAAATACTTCCCAAACTCCAAAATATGGAAATGGAAGTTGTAAAAATTTTTAGAAGACAACTTGGGAGTTATTGCTCTGCTTGGTAAATGAAAGGCAACAGAAATATACTGCTTCAGGACCTTCAGTGCTTCCTATGGGATTCATGGAAAAATTTTGCCTTTGTAAATATCGAATATGGATTTGAGATAGATTTGCTGTAATTAATCCTAGCATAGGTAGCAAAACTCTAGTAATGGGAAAGTTAAACTGCAGCAGGAGGGAGAGCGCTGATACCCACAGCCATGCTGGTATTCCAGTGGGCACAGGAGTGTCCGAGCTTTGGGATTGATCCGCTGGGATGGACTAGTTAACTGGCTATTCTGTTCCTAGCATGTAAGATAAGCAGCAATGCTTGTTCCATTCTCTGAGCCCTATTTCCTTCCACACAGTGCATTTGTTCTGCATATGGCATCGTAACATTAATGTTATAAATTCATGGAAGACTGTACTGTAGCCTTAGAGCTACAGACGCTTCATACTTCCCTTTAGCAGCTTAGTAAAATGCAATAAAAACTGTCTGTACAAAATTTATAATAATGGATGTCAAAGCCTACGTGCCCTCACGGGGTCCCTCTTTCAAGTTAATTCTTGGCTTAAGTCAAATATATCAGTCCTTGTAAGACTCCAGAAGACACAGCAGTAGTTTAATATGTCAGATACCGGCTCTGTCACTATAGAAAGGAGTGACATGGAACATGTAACAGTGAGTGCAAACACGGACAGGCTTCATCTGACCATAACGAGGTAATGGAGCAGAGTGGGAGGAACAGCGGGAACAGAAGATCTGAAAAGCAAGAGAGAAATTTCAGTTCAGTTCCTCTGAAGAACAGGGTGGGACAAAACTGATTTTAAGACAGGGGAGGGAAGACTGTATGCACTGGGCTTCTGTGTGTTGGCACCACCACCCTCCTCAGCATAGCACATGAAAGGCCTCTGCAGGCAATTCCTAGCCTGATAAGCAGTTTATCTGGCCATGCTCACCCTCTCTGGTCTGGGTGCCCCAGCACTGACAGTAGTCAAGGCAGCCCTGTCCAGCTCTGCAGGTCACAGGGGAAGGTTGCTCCAGCAGAGATGGAAAGAAACATCTCTCTTCACTAGTTTTAAAGGAAGACTAGTGGAATATTTGTGAATATCTTTGAAGTTCTGACTCCTGTAAGTCCACTACAAAGTTAATGAAAGCTCCTTTACCCTCTTCCTTTTTATCTTACACAACAGCAAGCAAGCAAAATGGGATTGCAGACTTCTGGCTTTCTGAGGTACATGACTGCTTTTTTCTCTCTCACTCCTTCTTTCCTCCCCCACAAACTTGCAAAGCAGCAGCCCTACACACCACAGTGATCTTTCAAAGGTTTGGAAGCAAAGCAAAGGGACACCTGAGCTGAGTGCATCACTCTTGGCAGTGCCTGCTGCTGCAGCTCTTTAAAACTTACAGCAGTAGTCCAGAGTAACTGCATTTGGGGGAGGTGGGGTTATTCTAGGATCTCGACAGGGAATGATGCCTTTAGCAGAGAAATGCTTACTGCTGTATGTAAGTCAAAACCCTCCCCAACTCTTTCTAAACATAAGGTGAGAGTTGGCAGCCAAGGCACACAAACCACTTATGACTTGAAAAACCTGGCCAAGCTCACGCACTATGCTGTGCAGCTGAGTTTCTGAGGTACACATGAATTTGCTGTTCTCTTTGGTGGATAGTTTCTCACATGTCTGACTGAGTCATTACCTTGCCACAGCTCCGACAGTGGTGTTTCCTGCGAATGACCGTGAAAGGAGCCTTGCATGCAGTGCAGTAGCTGCAGACTTCATCTGGAACCCAGTCAGGAGGATCTGTCAGAGACACAGCAACAAAAGGGAACATAAATCAAATAGGCATGAAACCAAACATGTGATTACCAGATCCTCAAGGAAGTAGGGAGAGTAATACATAACACCAGCTGCTTTCACCTGCATTTCTCGGGTGCTTGGCAAACAGCAGCTGGGTGACTTCAGGATGCCCAGAACGGCTCAGTTCCCCCCTTTTCTGCCTGGCACCTGCCTTTGGGCAGAGCACAGCAGGCACTGAAATGGTGCACAGCAGCTTTGGACTTATAAAATATATCTTAGTCAAATATAAGTAGCAGGGAAAAGAGGATAAGCAAAATAAAGCATGAAGACAAGAGACTATTAAAGCAGAACTGGATCACAGGTGTTTTGGTCACTGCAACCCACCATCAAAAGAAGCTTAGAGCTCAAAGCATTCCCAGCCCTCTTCAGGCCTCCCTTTAGAATGGCCAACTGCTTTTCTGCAATTAGGCAAGCAACTCTACAGGTAGTAAACCCAAAGCCTGACTACCATCTGCTAAATTATTAGAACTCTTACTGGAAGTCATCAGTAACTACAGCAAAACCACAAAATCAAGTGTACGAGACTTAGCAGAGAAAGAATTCACCCATTATCACAAACAGCATGTTTCAGTTGTTTATGTCTCCTGTGAACTCTCAAACCTCTCATAAAAGCCAAGAAGGGAAATGATTTGGGTTTGGCAAAGAAGGACATCGGGCTCAATTCTGCTGAGCTGCTTCTGCTTGTGACAGGCTGACATGACCTCAGAGATTATATAATTGATTGCTTAATTAAGTTGGTAAAAATCTAACGAAATGTAAAGCAAGTTCTATCCAGAAGGAATCGATGGACACAGTGAATATGAACTACTGGATGTATTTACCCAGGTTCCCTGCATGTGGCTTCCATCAGAGTATTATTTACAGTTTGCAAGTCATGCAATTGCTGATTTATAAATCTGACAAGCAAGATCCCTGCCTCAAGCAGCATACTATCAAACAAAATATATGGTGCAGTTAATGCAAAGGTCAAGAGGCAGAACGCTACAGACAGAAAGAAGATAATTAAATGAAAAATCCACTGTTTTGTTCAAACTTAACCATGACCAGTTTTCATGGGTTTGTCACATTGCAACATTTGTCAAATTAAAAGTACAAAGGATACAGCATTCAATACAGAAAATGCTCAAAAAGCAGACTAATAAAACCAAAGAGAACTTACAATTTGACTCAGCTTTTATGAGCTCCTCTACACTATTTCAGAGGTTGAACTAGTTTAAGGAAGCAATCCTTCACTTAGTGAACAAACTGGTCTGATAAAGGTTACAACTACAGGGCCAGCAACCAAAATGAGAAGTTGGTGTGCAGAGAAATGACCAATCTGGTGAAAAAAAAAGGAGATTGCACATAGAAACCTTCACCTCATCCCTGGGAACAATTCACCAGAAAACATTCTGTGGGGACACAAGGCAATTCCTACTTCAAAGGCAGGCTTTTCTTCAGCAGCAGGGAGATGTAGGACTGCAGCTTAACTAGAAGTATTAGTAATAATGAAGCCAAGAAATTTTCCTCTTCCGTTCTTTTCCTTCTTGCAACCTCCCTAGCCACCTACACATAGCTTGCCCGGTGAAACTTACTCCTAATATCAGTTTATGATGTTGATTTTGAAAACTTTGTATCCCTTCCAGAGAAATTTCTAATCTGAAACCATGGTAAGCCTGATGAAGTTGGAACATCCCCATGTTCCCCATCCAGGAGAGTCCCTTGGGTTATCACATATATCCAAATCAAAATGCACCAACAAAAGAGTCCTGCGTAAAACTTGCCATTAGATTACAGAGACTATATTTTCAAGGATTTAACTACCCATTGATTCTCAGTGATTTTTAAGGCAGCAAAACTTAGGCAGTTATTCAGGCTCTGTGCCACCAGGTCTCACTCCACAGAGCTGGTGGAAGCAGGTTCGGTAAGGTGCCTACTTTGCTACCAAAGATTTATCAACTACATTGGAGTGTGAGCTACCATGTTCAGCTAGTTACTGATTTTAATATTCCCAGAAAAGCCACAAAACACAGTCCCTTTCTGTACACACTGCAGCATGCCAATGTGATCTGCAACTTCTGCAGCAGCTAGGGCCATAATCACTTCTTCCCTCAGATCACAATTAGGCCAGGCATTATGAGGTAATGCAGTCACACCATAAAAACTCTGGAGCTCAACAACAGAAAGCAGCTTTCATATCATCTGGTTTACCTTTTGATTTGGGTTCTTTTGGCTTTTTTTTTGTTTGTTTGTTTGGTTTGCTTTTTTTGGGGGGTGAAGGGCAGGGTTCTGTTTTCTTTCTTTTTCTCCCTAAATTTTTTTTCCCCATTGTTGCTCTAGAAATGTAATGCTGAAAAAGTTTTTTTTTTAACTAATTTTGCATGGATTTGTCTCCAATGTTAAATAAAAAGAATAATTGGGCAAAAAACCCAACCCAAACCTTAAGAAACAGCAAATTTTGATAAATAACTACCTTCAACTCATAACAATCATATAATCCACAGTTTGGCGTTACAGAATTACTTGACTGACAGATGAATTAATCTGCAAACTTCGTTTTTACAACTGCATTAAAAAATAATCCACAACCTAAGTGGTGCTCAATGTATAAATACAGTACAACCCTGTCTACAGAATGTTCTCCCACTGTAGAGGGACTCTCTGCCTCCACGTTGGTGTCACATCAGCTGATTCACTAAATTAACACATCAGTAGAGTGAACTAAAGGGCACATTTTTAGCCAGACAGTGACTCATCAGCAGTAAGGCCCTTTGACGGGGCTACACAGCCAGCCCCATGCCCTGTTGCCTCAGGGATTCAGTGCCCTCCCAACATCCCAGCCACTGACACCAAGATCTGCTGCACTGCAGCACACCCCCAAATAGTAACACTTGGTTATGTAACGGCTTTTAACATTCAAAATGCTGTACAAATGTAATTGCTTTAATCCTCATCACCCACCTACAGTCAGTGAGTGTGTGGGGAGAAATTGGGAGAGAACTGTCTTGCACAAAATCATACAGTGGTGCAGCCTTGAAATGACATCTGAAATAAGGAACTTGGGCCCATTACCCCCATGTCTTTGCTTCCAGTTGTGACTGAAAAAGTCCTCACACTGACTAGAAACACAGAGTTTCTAGAGTAAGCACTTAGAAATTCAATACAATCCTGGATTGGAGCCAAAGTGCTCACCCTGGCAGGGAGGATGAAGTCCTGAATTACTTGATCTCTCAGAGCCTGTGCAAGACCCAGTGGCAATGGGACCCCACCCCTTGGTCTCCTTCACCAGCCTCATCTCGCTCAACCTTGGGAACAGCCTGACTTCCATATATTAAGGATTGAGTCACTGGGCTTTTTATAGAACAGGTTTTTGAAATATTCTCTGAAGAGCACTCTCAAGAGGGGATAAAGCTTCAATAAGAGGAGCAGAGTGCCTTATACAAATTAAACCCCAAGCATGAGCCTGAAGATGTGCTGGAAGCAGGGCAGCAGCACCACATCCACAGGCTTTTTATGTTATAGTCCTTCTCCAGGCTACCCTGCTCCATTAGCTCTGCATGCCGCAGCAAACAGACACATCCAGTCTCTAAAGCATTATCTGCCTGTGCTTTGGGGATTTGGACAAGGAAGGGAGGGAAAACCTTGTTCATGGGCTAATTGGCCCACTGCTTTATCATGCAATGAGAGCTTGGAGAAGTCTGCTGGGAAATGGATGAAGTCCACAGCAAAAACATCAAAGAGAAGGAGGAAGGGAAGGAAGGGATTAATGAGACAGACTACAGAAATAAATTTTAGAAGAAAACATTAAAAGCATGTACAGAAAAAAGGCAGAGAAAGGAAGAGAAACAAGTAAGAAATAAATAAGAAACAAGTTTAAAGGAAGGAAAAGGCACAAGATAAAATTAAATAGTGTGAAGACTGAAAAAGGCATTAAAAAGAAGAAACAGTATTCCCAGCTCTTAACTATTCAAAAACCTTGTATTACAATTTCTCATAAATCATGACATTTTCTGGTCTTTTAATTCATTTTATGCTGTAGCTTTTAGAATTCACCTGTACATGTCAATGCCACCTCATTAGCTAAAAATGTTTTCTGCTCTTGAAGTTAGAGGTTAGATAAATCCAAGACACTGGAGCTTTAAGAAAGCCATAGTCATGATGAAAAAAACACAGACACTGTAAACTGTCAAAAAGCACTCTTGAAATAATTTTGCTTAATCGGGTACAATAGACATAATGAAATACCATCTCATCTTAGAAAAACAAGGAGAACATCTCTCCACTGAAGAAGACAAGAAAGAGAGCCTGGATCCAGATCCATCAACAGTGTTGACAGAAACAATATGAGACC
>VYZS01090045.1:33709-72269 GCA_013400695.1 Neodrepanis coruscans | reverse complement strand
CAACATGTATAAAACCCTGTAGCTTCTCATTCTTCAGTTCTATGGCATTCTATCAAACTTCACGTTTAAAATATCATTCAGTTCTTCTCTATGCCATTACCACATTTACTGCACTTGTATATATGCACAGAAACACAGATATAGAAACACATGGATATATATGCACTTTTAAAAAGCATATATAATATATAGTTATGCTTTTTTCACACTATAAATACATGCACACGTGTATACACACATGCAGATCTGTATCTTTAATTCTGAAGAAGGCATATTCATATCCATGGATGCCACTGAGAAAATGAAAAGCAATATATGGGTAGTACAATCATTTAATTGATTTGAATATGCACATTTATTTTTTAATAAAACATGCTACCACAAGAAAATAAACGTTAATGTATAATATTGAGTATTAATTATTAACAGCAGCCCTAATCTACATGCAGCTTATAAAATACCAGTATAACATTCCACTATCACAAGGAATTACTGTGTACTGACAGGGTTTACTGGAGCTCATGGCATAAGAGAGGATTTTTGAGATTGCTGTTGTGTCTCTCAGCAGTCCCTTGGCGAAGAAATGAACTTGCACATGTATTGATAAATAAGAGTGGGAAGAATTTATATGAACCTTTTTAGATTCTTTTGAAGAGCAGAATGGCTTTGGGCACACAGTAGGAGACCAGACTTCATGGAATAACATGTGTACAGAATAAACACATTACTGCATAAAGTAGGCTGAGGAAACAAGAATTTTACATTGATCTCAGATGAGGCTAGAGCAAACATGCCTAACATATTCTAAAAGCCTTGCTGTTCTGTGTATAACATATGCTGGAGAGGATAGAGTTGTTTGCAACAGCAAGGCATGTTTTCTTATTTTGCCCCATATTCAAATATTATGCAACCCAACCCTGTGACCTTCTCACACAAACAATATTTATTTGGAAATATGCTTACTGATTTCCATTTTACATCTAGATTTTGGACTGTTAATAAATTTGCAGAAGCTGACGGGTAATAGAAAATAACCATGGACAGGAACCAGAAAACCACTACTATCAGAAGCTGACTGTAAAGAAACGAGTTCTAATACAAAACATGCAACTCCAGATCCTCAATAAAATCTTTAGTAAGTAGTAAGCTGTTGCAGCAGTCACTCCAACAAACCTTTCTTTCCAGAAAAATATAAAATTATACTGCCAAAACCCAACAGTATTACAATTTAGAAAACAGAACCTATAGAGGAACTGCTGAATTGTCTTTGAGTTAACGAATTGGAAAATAGCTAGAAGTCTCTCAGCTAATTTAAATAACATATTACATTTTCTTGGGCTATAGGTCTGATTCTTCACCACCTTATATAAATACTGTTGTAAAAAGTCGATGTGGCTTCTATTTTGACTAAACGGTAGAAGATTCAACTACAGAGAGCCAAGCTCCTTAGAGTCTGCTGCTGCAGCAGTCAGGAATGTTTTGGTCATCTCTTCCTCACTTTCCTAGAGAGTTGTATTAGAAAAGTACTGCCATTGCCTACAGAAGCATGAGCAGATAAGTTGTGACTTTGTCAAGAATGAAAAAATGAAAATAAATAACTATATAAACAAAACATAAACCTCAAACCAGCCAAAACTCAAAATCACACAAAAATGGAAAAACAAATGGAAGCTAAACAAAATCAATGTATCTGCATCATGCCTAAAACCTACTGAGTAGGCAAAAGCACTGGCAGAATACGAAGTAAAAGAAATACCAGACTGAAAATTCCATCACTAAATTCTGAGAGTTCAAGTTCCAAGAGGCAACATCAAGAGCCTCCACCACAACCAAAGCAGGGAAATGGGTTGGGAGTGGGACAACTCACATCTACTTATGTCTCAAATCATCTTAGTCTTGTCTTTCCCATTAGCACTCAATATTCAGCAAGAAGCCTATGGAAAACCTGGGGTTTTTAAAACCCTTAAGTATTATTAGACAAGAAGATACCAGACGAGGCTGCTCACAACTTTATCCAGTCAAGTCTTAAGAATCTGTAAGGACAGACACTACACAGCTTCTCTGTGCAACCTTTTCCAGTGGCTGGCTATCCTCATGGTGAAAAGTTTCTCCTTATACCCAGTGGGAACATATCTTGTTTCAACCCACATCTATTGTCTCTTGGCTTCCCTTCACTGACCTCTACTAGGAAGAGCCTGTGTATATTCTCTGTTAGCTCCTCAAAGGTGCTGCATGGTTTCTACCAGGTCCACCCAGAGCCTTCCCTCTGCCAGGCTGCACATGGTCACATTCCTCAATCTCTCTAATGCTCCAGTCCCCTCATGACCTTGGTGACCCTCTGCTGCACTTGGCTCCATTTCATCCACGTCAGTTTCCACTCCGAGGCCAAACCTGGACACAGTTCTGCGGGAATGGTCTAATGAGTGCAGAGCTGAGGGGCACAGTCACTTCCCTCACTCTGCGAGCTGAGCAGAGGCGGTTGCCCTCCCTGGCTGCCAGGGGACACTGCTGGCTCAGCCCCACCTTGCTCTCTGTCCAACAAAAGCCTCAGGGCATTTTCTGCAGAGCTGCTTGTCATCCAGTGGCTTCCCAGCCTGTATCACTGCAGGGGGCTCTTCCTTCCCAGGTGCACAGCTGCATTTGTCTATGCTGAGTTTTATGTCTTTTGTCAGCCTGTTCCTCCAGCCTGCCTAGGTCCCTCTGAATGGGAGTTCTTCCCCTAAAGGCACAAACTATTCCCCTCAATGTGATTCTCTGCAAACAGTGTAAGTCACTGCCACCTCCTTCAGGTGTGTAATAGAGATGTGAAAGACAACAGGTTTCAGAACAAGATTCTGGTGGTGTCCAGTCAAAGTGGTGTTCACCACCACCTTCAGCTGAACATCCACGTTCTCAGAGCACTTTTGAAAAATCTGCTGTAAGAAAAGGTGCTACACAGAAGTATCCCTTGCGTGGAGGAGTCTATTTCCTTTTCAGATAAGGAGTTACACTTATTCTGTTGCCAGTTGTAACTCACAAATAGCTCTAGCCTAGCTTTATTAGGCAGACAATAAATAAAATTTTAAAAAATGGAAGCAGTCTTCTTGCTGCTACATACGAACTTGACCAATCTTGATCAATTACTGCTACTCATTTGCACACTGTTTACTGAAGATGATGTTTTATATATATACTCCACAATTCATGCAAGTTTAGTAACTGGTAACCTCAACCTGAGAAGACAAAAGTGAAATATGCTGGAAATTAACTATTCATGTTCAGCTGTCTGAGTGGGAACAAGAAAAGGATTTCTGTCCTTCAAATGTCTCATGGAGACATCAAAAATGAATCTAATACCCTCTCAAGGAGGACTACAAATTTCTTCCTCTGTTTACTCCTGCATCAAGTGAAAGAAAATGACTGAAAGCTGTATGGTTGCATTGGCTCAAGTGGCAGGACGACTGATCAGATTCTTTGTGTACACTGCTCTCAGCTCTGAACACACACCACCAAGCAGAAGCACCAGCCTCCAAAGTTAGTTATTACTGATACCAGCTCTTCCCCTAAATCACCCCCCAAAATGGAAGACATCCTCCTAAAGAATTAAAACATTTCATACTAACTAGATGTGAATGATAAAGCATAAAAAGCATAAGAGTGGAGTTTTCTCTAAAACTCACTTTGACGTACAAATTTTTGCAGAAACAATTTCAAAAATAAGTACTTCCTCACAGTGTCAGCATTTAAATGTAATAAAACAGAACTTTAAAATAAAAGCAGATAGCCTTCACTGCATTTCTTACAAGTAAAATGAACCTTTGTTAGCTTGTACAAAAAGCATTATCATGCCTCACACACCACNTCATGGTGAAAAGTTTCTCCTTATACCCAGTGGGAACATATCTTGTTTCAACCCACATCTATTGTCTCTTGGCTTCCCTTCACTGACCTCTACTAGGAAGAGCCTGTGTATATTCTCTGTTAGCTCCTCAAAGGTGCTGCATGGTTTCTACCAGGTCCACCCAGAGCCTTCCCTCTGCCAGGCTGCACATGGTCACATTCCTCAATCTCTCTAATGCTCCAGTCCCCTCATGACCTTGGTGACCCTCTGCTGCACTTGGCTCCATTTCATCCACGTCAGTTTCCACTCCGAGGCCAAACCTGGACACAGTTCTGCGGGAATGGTCTAATGAGTGCAGAGCTGAGGGGCACAGTCCCTTCCCTCACTCTGCGAGCTGAGCAGAGGCGGTTGCCCTCCCTGGCTGCCAGGGGACACTGCTGGCTCAGCCCCACCTTGCTCTCTGTCCAACAAAAGCCTCAGGGCATTTTCTGCAGAGCTGCTTGTCATCCAGTGGCTTCCCAGCCTGTATCACTGCAGGGGGCTCTTCCTTCCCAGGTGCACAGCTGCATTTGTCTATGCTGAGTTTTATGTCTTTTGTCAGCCTGTTCCTCCAGCCTGCCTAGGTCCCTCTGAATGGGAGTTCTTCCCCTAAAGGCACAAACTATTCCCCTCAATGTGATTCTCTGCAAACAGTGTAAGTCACTGCCACCTCCTTCAGGTGTGTAATAGAGATGTGAAAGACAACAGGTTTCAGAACAAGATTCTGGTGGTGTCCAGTCAAAGTGGTGTTCACCACCACCTTCAGCTGAACATCCACGTTCTCAGAGCACTTTTGAAAAATCTGCTGTAAGAAAAGGTGCTACACAGAAGTATCCCTTGCGTGGAGGAGTCTATTTCCTTTTCAGATAAGGAGTTACACTTATTCTGTTGCCAGTTGTAACTCACAAATAGCTCTAGCCTAGCTTTATTAGGCAGACAATAAATAAAATTTTAAAAAATGGAAGCAGTCTTCTTGCTGCTACATACGAACTTGACCAATCTTGATCAATTACTGCTACTCATTTGCACACTGTTTACTGAAGATGATGTTTTATATATATACTCCACAATTCATGCAAGTTTAGTAACTGGTAACCTCAACCTGAGAAGACAAAAGTGAAATATGCTGGAAATTAACTATTCATGTTCAGCTGTCTGAGTGGGAACAAGAAAAGGATTTCTGTCCTTCAAATGTCTCATGGAGACATCAAAAATGAATCTAATACCCTCTCAAGGAGGACTACAAATTTCTTCCTCTGTTTACTCCTGCATCAAGTGAAAGAAAATGACTGAAAGCTGTATGGTTGCATTGGCTCAGGTGGCAGGATGACTGATCAGATTCTTTGTGTACACTGCTCTCAGCTCTGAACACACACCACCAAGCAGAAGCACCAGCCTCCAAAGTTAGTTATTACTGATACCAGCTCTTCCCCTAAATCACCCCCCAAAATGGAAGACATCCTCCTAAAGAATTAAAACATTTCATACTAACTAGATGTGAATGATAAAGCATAAAAAGCATAAGAGTGGAGTTTTCTCTAAAACTCACTTTGACGTACAAATTTTTGCAGAAACAATTTCAAAAATAAGTACTTCCTCACAGTGTCAGCATTTAAATGTAATAAAACAGAACTTTAAAATAAAAGCAGATAGCCTTCACTGCATTTCTTACAAGTAAAATGAACCTTTGTTAGCTTGTACAAAAAGCATTATCATGCCTCACACACCACTTTAGTACTTACGGGTAAAATGATTGGATGTGGATGGATGGACATTACTTCCACTGTCAGCACTTTCACTGCTAGACATGTCATCATCTGATTCCCACACACACGAACAGGGTGAGGTGCCACCAACTTCTTCAAACTTCCTCTTTAAAATTCCACTCATTGCTGCAATGCTGTCAACATGCACCTGGAACAGGAACAGAAGCAATGAGACACTGGAACACCTGTCTGCTGTGCAGGTCTTCCAATTCATTTACCATGGGAGAGTTCACTCATCAATCAGATACTATTATTGGGAGCTAAATGGCTCCTTACCCAGATTTTTTTAACAACTTTTCCAAGAAGAAGTCAAAAAAACTTTACCATCAGTATATTCATCCCCTGTAATGCAAATGCCACCTGTATTCTACCAGTGCAGACAAAATTCTGTAACCAACCTCATGCATAAAAGATATATTTCAGTTATGCAGCCACTTTGGGCCAAGCATAAAATACATATAACTCCAATGTAATTCACCAAAAATGTGCCACAACACTTAGAAACTTAAACAAGAAACATTACACAACAAAAATATCAGTGTTCACTAATAAATATAGTTCAGAAAAAAAACACATTCTTTTGATTTTAAAGGTCTGATTTATGTAAAACTCAGTACTAACAAATGCTCACATTTGCAATTAGATTTGAGAGCCAGAACACAGTTCTGGCTGACATTACCATTTTAACGTATGCAGAAGTTTCTTGCATTGCATTTTTGAAATTCAGATATGAGTACAGGCCCACATGTAGACTATTTCCAGTCCAACAGGTGTCAAGGAATCTAACCTTATGGATTTGACTTCCTAATAATATTGCCCAACAAAGCCAGACTCATATTGAACATTCCTTACTGTTTCCTTTTCATATGTAACAGCTGATCTTCATAGCTCCATTTATGGAATAACCAAGCAGAAAAAGATCAACATAGTTTTAAAGCAATTCCTATACCATTTTAATACATCTGATAGAGAAAAAATGTTTTAGCCTATCTTTAATTAAAAAATATCTTAACAGTTTGCTGTCACCATCATTACTGATTACATCCTACTGAAGACTGAAAATTAATTCTAAGATCTTAAGTGAAAAGTTACAGATAATATCTACTCTCTGACTACACTAATCAGTGAAATGCTCCTTTAAATAGCTCAGGGAAAAAGGCTGCTGTTTGATGCTTTCAAGCATATAGTATCAGAAGTTCTCATGCTTCTGAAGGCCACTTGCCTTCATCTTGTTAAACTGCCAATTCAATTGATTTTACAACAAAGTTATTTCCTCCAATACGCTTCACTCTACCTTTATGGATGTGTCTAAATTAGAGAAAAAATTTCAGTATAGATGTGGAATCCTGACATAATGCTAAGAACAGATGCTGCATAAAATGATCTGCAGTACCCAACTTGTTCACATGCAGAGCACTCTAAAAATTAAATAACAAATGTATTAGGGTTTAATACTGTCAGTCAGACAGCTTTAAACGCATATGCTCACCATGATGTTCTCAGCTTGTTTTACTATTTATAAAAAAATGTTTCCCTGAAAGGGATTTCTTCAGGCTAAAGATATGACTCAAACAGAATATGCTTAGATCTCAACCTTTGCCCTTTTGTCCAAAAATGAATTAGTAGAAACTGCAAAGGCGGCATTGTATTTTTATCCTGAGGACACAGAAAAGAGAATTTAGCATCACTTTAAAATAATCTTTGCAAAAAATGTAACACATGATATTGTTATGAATCAACCCTTAATAAAAACACACACAAAAAAGCAAAAGGAAGAAGGAAATTAACTAACCACACATACACTCACTGAAATCACACAATAATAAAGAGGGGAAAGAACTCCCTCCCCAGTAAGAGACAGAAACAACTCCTCTGAATTGTCCCCCACATCCCCACTATATCTCTTGCCAACCACCTTTTTTCCATTGCCTCCTGCAGTGCTTACAGCACTGAAATTGTGAAATCACCATTATTTCCATGGCAACAGCCTGCAATATCAAATCCACAGGATTATAGCTTGACTGCAGAAGAGGGTAAAGAAGCAGCTGGAGTGCAAGAAAGAAAATGCTTACACTCAAACATCTCAGTGAAGAGAGTGAGAAATGGGCTGACAAAGAGTTTATCATACAAGTGAGACCTAAGTCAAATCTGTGTCTGTGCCCATTGAAATTGTGGCTACAGGAGTCATGAAGTTCCAGAACCTCATCATAAACGCACTGCAAGGCAAACCTAATAGCTGCAATCATCACTAGTGCACAGACTGTCAGAGAGCAAGATCAAATTTCATAGTCTGAGATGATTTCCAGACAAAAGTCCTTTTGTCAGACATTGTCTTCCACCAGTGTAGCACACAGTGACAGGATGACTAACATGTATCTTGCACATCAGTAAAGTAGTTGCAGATAGTGAATATCACAGCCAGAACTGTTCTCAGCAGCAGAAACAAGTATTTTTCACACCAAAGGGTTTTAAATTAGCTCGCTTTTAGTACAGCTTACATTTGCAACAAGTGCCACAACCTAGTAGAAGCAAAGCCATTTAATTAATAAGATTTATATAATGAACCATAACAAATGATTCCCAGGATTCCTGGAAAAGGCATAGAGGTCAGCTCTACATGCAGCTACCTGATTAAGATAAGCCAGGAGGTACAGAAATACTGCAGAACCTGACTACCCACACAACACAAAGAAGGCACAGCTATCCATTTTGTATATTTAGTGTGGCTGTCGCCTGATTTTTGTTCTGAATCTCCTCCAGAAAGATTACTGAGAAGGTTGTTTGACAAAGTAGTTGCGATAAAATTTAGGTGTTGTCACTTTCCTCAGATCTGTAAATTCTAATCTTTCTGCTATCAAGTTTCCCCAGTAAAATGCTACATGGGGGAAAGAAAACACTTCCATTATTTAAGAGCTTGGCTATCACAGAGATAGATTAAAGAGTATCTAAAGCTGTTTGTATACACTGTGTACCAGCAGGAGATCCCTTTAGAATAACATCTGTATAAACAGATGCTGCTCCATAAGCCAGTATTCTTCAGCAAGAGGCACATCTGCACAGTAGTACACAAGGCACACTCTAGGTGATAAGATTTGTTTACATAGGCATCCTGCAGTACCTGAGCAAGTACCCACATCCCCAGGAACTAGGACATGGGACAGACAATACAATACTGTTCATGAAAGCATCATTTTGCTCTCTGCTTATTATGTGATATATCCCAGGGATATAGACAGGGATATATGCCAGAGAAATTCAACAGGAATAAGCAACAGTTAAACCTCTAACAGCAATGAATCCACAAAATTAGTGACATCACTAATCCATTAGTGGACTAATCCATTAGTCCTCAATCAGGGAATCAGGACAGGGAACTCAACCGAACCGTTCTTTATCCTGCACCATAACCACAACTAAATAGGTAATTTTGGATTTTGGGGAATCAAACCAAAGCAACAGCAGTCTCAAAGAAATCCAAATCCAACCTCATCCAAACAAAAGACCCTCTAGGTTTAGGGGATAAGGCATTGATGCCTTACACAAGTCAAATTTTCAAAACATGAATGAAAAGCAAACTATACTTAAATCTCCTATCTAGTAGGAGGAATATTAAGGGTAATATAACTGCACAGCAGTACAGTTTCGCTAATACAAGTCACTTAGGGCATGCAAAACCAGCACCATATAGGATGGGGAAACTCTTAAACACACAGAGGTACTGCAGCAATATGTGAGATGTGCTGTATCAAACTTATCCATTTGGCTAAAAAAAAGGTGAAAGTCGGCTTGGAAAGTTCAATTAGAAACAGACATTTCTGGATGACTACTAAATAGCTGTCTAGGAGGCATGATTCATTTGGAGCAGCATCCTGCTGATTCACACAACTGAGTAACAAGCAGGCACTGGAAGCTTTCCTGTTTGTTGATATATCCTTCACAACAAAAAATCCTTGCACAGCAATGTGATGCATCATCCTCTGCCATCCCTCACCATGCTGGTGTGGCATTAATCCACGGCAAAGCAAAACCAAATTGTAACAGAGGGAACAGTATTAAAACAAGGAAAATCAGCTAACACACACTGCTGTGAGCTCTAGGTCAAACATCAATTGCCTGACACAGTTAAGGATTCTTCAAGAAAATGGAAACTTGACACAGCAGAAGCATATGATGGATGTCATGCAAGACAGATGTATCCTTGTTAAACATCTCCCATCCATTTTTTCCTCCTTTCTTTCCTAGTTTTTCTCCACCCCGAAGAAACTATTCCTACAAAGAGATCATTTATCCAGTTGTCTAGCTGCAGGTATGCTGACTGACAAAGCAAGTCCTCAAAGCTCCATGGCAACAGGCTTTGTCTTGCTATGATGCCAGATAATTGGCAGGCACCATGTATTTAAGAAGTTCAGAGGAAACCTGTTATTACTAGAAGACCAAAATCATGTGTAAATACAGGGGATATATTTAAAACAGTCACAATACTACCTGGAATCTACAAAGTAAAATAAAGTAAAAGCCAGGCCAGTTTGATTTTCTCTGATACCTAAAAAGGCTGGAAATTTTAGAAAATCTCATTGCAACAGGCCTTTAGAGAGCAGGTATCTCTAAATCCCAGTGAAAAGCCCCAAAAGGGTGACAGAATTACTGCATGAGTGAAGGGGAGGGCTGACAGTGCATCCATATACCTGTGCTCCCAAGAGAAAATCCTTCCTATGATATTGTCCTATAAAACCTAACAGTAAGTTTCCATATCCTCAATGTCTCGATGACACTCACGGACAGGAAAAAGCAAACCAGAAAATAATCCACAAAACAAAAAAGCACCAGGACATTAGATAAGTATTGTAAGGAGACATAAAAGCACATCTCCTAACCTGCACTTCAGCTATTGCTTTGAAACATGCTAAAAGATACTTCTAGAATAGACAAAAAGCTGCAATATGGAAATAGGGAACTGACAAGATCTTTGTGCATGGTTTAACAGCAGCCAGTAAGTAAGTACCATGCAGCTAGCTGCTTGCTCACTCGCTGACCCTCCCCACCCTGCAGTGGGAAGGAGAATTAGAAAGAAAAGGTAAACCTTGTGGGTTGAGACAAGAAAAATTTAAAAATTGAAACAAAATGTAGTAGTAGTAATAATAATAGTAATAAGGAGAGGGTGAGAGCGACGGATCCCAGGAAACACAAGTGATGCACAATATTTTGCTCACCACTCACTGACTGATGCCCAGTCTGTCCCCAAGCAGCAACTGGCCTCCTTCCAGGTAACTCCCCTGGTTTATATACTAGGCATGACATTCTATGCTGTGGAATATCCCTTTGGCCAGTTCAAGTCAGCTGCCCTGGCCATGCTCCCCACAGCTCCTTGTGCAGCTCCTCACTGGCAGAGCATGGGAAGCTGAAAAGTCCTTGACTCAAAGAAAGCACCGCTTAGCAACAACCAAGTCATCAGTGTGTTATCAATATCATTCTCTACCAAATCCAGAATAACACAGCACTGAATCAGCTACTAAGAATAAAGTAAACTCTGTCCCAGGCAAAATCAGGACAAGTCACAAAGAAAAAATCAGAAGGTATTTTCATTCTTGCCAAAATCTTCAAGTAATTCTTTTGTAAAATTCAGCACTATTGTACACAGCTCATACAACATCAATTGGGAAATTCAACAAATATGGAACATACCTGTGAAGACATAAACATCAAGCAAGTACCATATGCAGTAAGAGTAACAAAAGAGATACAAATTAATAAAAGAGGACCCAACTTCAAATTCTATATCCTCATGATTTAGAGAAAAGCCTCACCATAGAAATCAGATGTTGACTAAGATCAGGAAAAATCAAGAGAAAGAAAGCCCAAGAGCACACTGGCATTTGAAGCTGAGAGCAGGGAAGAAATCCAGTTATTTGTTTCTTTGATTCATTTATGAAAACTTATTTTGTATTAATTCCTTCTTGAGACCTGATCACATTTTATGATAAAATCTATCTGGATAAAAAGTTCTTATCTGAAAATAAAAAAAAAAACCCCAGCATAAAAGGCAGGCATTAAATAAACACCTGTCCCGTGAGTCACACTGCATTTTGCCTTATCTCAAACACACCATCTGAAAACACAGAAAAATTTAAAATCTGTAGCAGCAATACTGATTCGCTTCTGACCATAAAACACTTCTATGCAAATTACTTCAAACTGAACAGGAGGATGCAGAAAACAGATGTCACACAAAACATTACTGCAAAGTACTCACTGCAAACAACTCCCACCCACTGGCCAGTCAGCATGTACCATGTAACATGCTAGGGAGACTTGGCAAATAATTTCACAGTGAAATCATGAATATTGATGCTCACAAGCAGAGATGTTTGGGTTGTTGTGATTAATACTGTTTTTGAATGTAGGTCTTTTTCTTAGCTTGCAAACAAAGCTTCATTTTTTTCTTACCTGTGAATAAATGTCAGCAGCAGAGATGGTCGTGAACAAATCAATGTGCTTGCTTGATTCCACATATTGCACTGAATTATCCTTTTCTTTCTGTAACTGTCAGTTTTAAATTTGGGAGGGGAGAAGGTAGTCAAACCCAAAAGCACCTACAGTGACATCATCACTCACACAAAGAATATTACTTGATTGTAAAAATGACTATTCACATAAAGAACTGCATTAATGCAGACAAAAAAACCATTTGCATGAATGCTTGCAAACAGTGAACAACAGAGTTACATGAACATGAATCAAACAGCTGTTCAGAATTCAAATTAATGTTTGCAATACTTGTTTTGCTGTATTTGGCAGCTCTAATCACAAGCACCAGTTGTCAGAGGTGGGCTTAGGTAGTTTTAGTACTACAATCTGTAAAATTTAAATACAATTTAAAATTTAAATAGCAAGATAATTCTCTTGCAGACTATACCATATAGGCACAGGGGATACCATTAGTATAATTTTACTCATTTACTTATGCTTACAGCAGTGGTCAAGCTACACAAGCCTAAAACAGGAAAAGTCTTTCTCTCCTTGATTGCTCCAGTTTAGCAAAGTACACCCTGCAGGGTAAGACTGCGCAATTCAACCTGGGGAATCTGTTCTGGCATTGCAATCCAAAACCTGCAAAGTCTGCTCTTTGCAAGGTTTCTGTACCATCACTTTACAGTACTCCTGATTTCACACGTGAGTACTAACCCACTAATCTTCTAGACTGCCTACTCAGTGTTGTACACTAACACAAGCCACCAAGCCCCACTGCAATGAATTTAAAAGGCAGAAACAAAGCCAGCATATGCTCACCTCCTGTCCTTACAAGCAGTACGGATGCACTGCTGGTAGATATGGCTCCCTTAGTCTTCCAAAAGCATCTCATATGGCCCTACATGTACCAAGCATGCAAATATCCCTCTCTCCATCATCCAAATGCAAGAGTCCTGAATACAGCAGCAGCGAAATGGCTTTCTAATTCTTAGCTACATTAACTAATGTCAACAGTTGAATGAAACACTTTTAGGATTCAGCCAAGAGAAGAAAATTCTAGGCTAGTTCTCTTAAATTTTTTCTCAACATGCTCCCCAGAGACCAAATTATGATGAGGAAGAGGCAGTATTAATTCAAACAGGAATCTAGGAGTTTAGTATTCAGGTCTCCAGTGATGAAGGTGCAACTCATTAGAAAGGGATTCAGAGGCATTCCATGAGAGCTTTCCTGTGAACACGAGATTTGTCAAAAAAAGCTCTTTGGTTGAAACTTGTGTTTCATTTGTAAAAATATTTTAAGCTTGCTAAAGCAAAAACTGCTTCTATGAGAGTGAAATCACACCAAGTCCCAGGGGAAAACAGGAGATTCAGGAGAATGACATTCTGAAGATGGGTCACAAACTCAAGGTCCTAATGCATAATCTCCATATAACTCATTTAGGACACTTTTAGCAGCACTTGTCCAAGTCCCTTCCAAAGTCTTCAGGTAACAGTATTGAAGGCCTGGCATTGGGCACTTCTCTTCCAGTTCTTAGAGTTTTCATAATGAGATTCATCATCATCATCAATTAAAATATCTTCACCCAAAATTTACTTTGCTCTTTTTAAGGAAAAAAAGAAATTACATTCTGCATCCCTGAAGAAATCTGAAGTTTGTATCTATGCTCCCAGAAAACAATTACTACTGTTTAGACTGTATTGCCAGGCTACTTGCAGCAAAGGTCTGGCCAAGAGATGTCACAACTCTTCACAAAATTGAAATGTGAAAAGAGAAAAACACTTCTACCAGTCCTACTGCCTTCTTGAGATACAAAGACATTAGAGCAGAATGAGCAGGCAGGTGATGGGAAGAACTGGTCTCTTTGCTGTATGGAGGACAGCATATTAACAACACATCTTTACTGCACATCTTTGCAAAAGAACATACAGCATTTGGCTTAGCACCTTCCCAGCAACTGGAGTGAGCTTCCACGACTGGCAGCAGTGTTCCTGGCACAGCAGCTTTGCACTGTGCTGCTCCCAGCTGCAGGAACAGCAGTAGGGTCCAGCTCTGTAATGAAGATTGGAACACTACCAACTTCCCGAGTGCTGGAAATAAGCCGTCTTTAATATAAATTTTGCCCAGGTTAGCCCAGGCAGTAATACTAATTGGCTCACTGCAACACCTCTTTGTGCTACAATTTCAGTACTGATTTTCCACACTGTTCTTTCATGAACATCAATCTCGTGCACTGCCTGCAGAGGAACTGCACAACACGGCCAGGTACCTTGTATATCATCATATGCTCCTGCCAAAGTACAGCATGGTCATGACTGGTATATGCCAAAGGGGCCTTCCCACCTCTACAGCCCCAGTACAATGGTACTCAGCTCCCTGTTGGATTCTGTTTGACATACAGCCTGGCTGCTCCTTCACCATTGCCATCAAAGCCAGGCTGTGGAATATCCAATTCAACATTCAACATTCAACAGAGGGCTCCTCTTCTGCCTCATGTTCTCTGCATCTTGACACAGGGGTAGCCATTCTCTCCTCCAAAATATGTAGTTTTCAAAAAACAACCAAACTCACAAAACCACCCAACACACCCCAACTCAGAACACCTGAACTCCAAGAGCAGCAGTATGAACTTGTAACACAAAGATGTGCTGGAACATATTTGCAAAACTCACTCTCAGTCAGGTTTTATTTTTGGTTTGGGGTTTTTTTTTTTCCCCGAAAAGAAAGGAGCACACTCTTTCAGCTTATTTTTTTATGTATGGAGGGATGTGTGCATGTGTCCAAGTGGTGACATGGGAGCATAGATGCAAATTTTAGGTAACAGAGAACCAAATACTTTATACCTTGGTCTGGCCATAATGATAGACAATAATGGTACTACTTCTATGTGACAAGATTAAAAAAGGTCTAATTTTAGGAGATTGGAGTTCAGAAATAAGATGAATGGATAGTTTGGGGGTTTTTTGTCGAGTGACAAATTTGGTAAGATAGCTCATCTCCACCTAGATGATCTGATATTAGCTGTACAGCACAGAACTCTATTCACACATGAATAAGCAATGTTGAAAAGTGCTGGAAAAATCCAGCCTGGCAGAAACTTCAGCTCATCTATCTGCTTTTTTGTTATTAAAAACTCCAAATCAAAACAAACAAACACAGTACTTCCTCTGTGTTATCACATCTTCCACAACCTAGACATGACAGGCAATATGCAACAAACTTTCTCATTATTTTCACCAGATGAGAACTTCTGCTTCTATATCTGAAAATCAAAGGATTCATGTCAAATTGGCAAAACTTGACTACCACTATAAAACACGAAGATGCTACTTCCAGCAATGTATCACACTTTACTTACTCAAATAATGTTTAGATATACTTATTATCTCCACAGAATCCTATGCTGCATACATAGGAAAGGGGGATTTATAATGAAAGCAACTCGGGTTTGTCCATTTCAATACAAAACAAATTATTCTCAATAAGAAGGTCTGCCATGATTAAATTTTCTCATACAAAAGTTTCTACAATCCATTTAATAATCTGCTTTCTTAAAATATTAATAGTCTCTTACAGAATGAAAGACACAAGCTCCTTTTCTCTCACTCATTCCTCTGGGTTAAGAACTGGTTGGATGGCTGGGCCCAGGGTGTTGGTGAATGGTGCTGCATCCAGTTGGTGGCCAGTCACCAGTGGTGTCCCCCAGTGATCAGTGTCGGACCTGGTCCTGTTTACTATCTTTACTGGTGATCTGAAAATTGGGATTGGGTCTATCAGTAGCAAATTCATGGATGAAGTTGGGTCAGAGTATCAATGTGGTGCAGGGTAGGGAGGCTCTGCAGAGGGATCTGGACAGGCTGGATCAATGGACCGAGACCAACAGTATGAGGTTCAACATGACCAAGTGCCAGGTCCCACACTTTGGCCACAACAACCCCATTCAGAGCTACAGGCTGGGGACAGAGTGGCTGGAAAGTGACCCAGTGGAAGAAGACCTGGGGGTGCCTGTCAAAAGCAACTGAACACGAGCCAGCAGGGTGGCATCTTGGCCTGTATTAGGAATAGTGTTGCCAGCAGACCAGAGCAGTGATCATCCCCCTGTACTCAGCACTGGTGAGGCAGCATCTCAAGTCCCGTGTCCAGTTCTGGCCCCTCAATTTAGGAAGGACGCTGAGGTGCTGGTGTGCATCCAGAGAAAGGCAATGAGGCTGGTGAAGGGTCTGGAGTGCATGTCCTGTGAGGAGCANATCTTGACACAGGGGTAGCCATTCTCTCCTCCAAAATATGTAGTTTTCAAAAAACAACCAAACTCACAAAACCACCCAACACACCCCAACTCAGAACACCTGAACTCCAAGAGCAGCAGTATGAACTTGTAACACAAAGATGTGCTGGAACATATTTGCAAAACTCACTCTCAGTCAGGTTTTATTTTTGGTTTGGGGTTTTTTTTTTTCCCCGAAAAGAAAGGAGCACACTCTTTCAGCTTATTTTTTTATGTATGGAGGGATGTGTGCATGTGTCCAAGTGGTGACATGGGAGCATAGATGCAAATTTTAGGTAACAGAGAACCAAATACTTTATACCTTGGTCTGGCCATAATGATAGACAATAATGGTACTACTTCTATGTGACAAGATTAAAAAAGGTCTAATTTTAGGAGATTGGAGTTCAGAAATAAGATGAATGGATAGTTTGGGGGTTTTTTGTCGAGTGACAAATTTGGTAAGATAGCTCATCTCCACCTAGATGATCTGATATTAGCTGTACAGCACAGAACTCTATTCACACATGAATAAGCAATGTTGAAAAGTGCTGGAAAAATCCAGCCTGGCAGAAACCTCAGCTCATCTATCTGCTTTTTTGTTATTAAAAACTCCAAATCAAAACAAACAAACACAGTACTTCCTCTGTGTTATCACATCTTCCACAACCTAGACATGACAGGCAATATGCAACAAACTTTCTCATTATTTTCACCAGATGAGAACTTCTGCTTCTATATCTGAAAATCAAAGGATTCATGTCAAATTGGCAAAACTTGACTACCACTATAAAACACGAAGATGCTACTTCCAGCAATGTATCACACTTTACTTACTCAAATAATGTTTAGATATACTTATTATCTCCACAGAATCCTATGCTGCATACATAGGAAAGGGGGATTTATAATGAAAGCAACTCGGGTTTGTCCATTTCAATACAAAACAAATTATTCTCAATAAGAAGGTCTGCCATGATTAAATTTTCTCATACAAAAGTTTCTACAATCCATTTAATAATCTGCTTTCTTAAAATATTAATAGTCTCTTACAGAATGAAAGACACCAGCTCCTTTTCTCTCACTCATTCCTCTGGGTTAAGAACTGGTTGGATGGCTGGGCCCAGGGTGTTGGTGAATGGTGCTGCATCCAGTTGGTGGCCAGTCACCAGTGGTCATCCTCAGGGTTGGTGTTGGGGGGGTGCTGAAGGATGTCCAGGGAAGGGCAATGATGCTGGTGCAGGGTCTGGAGNTGTTTACTATCTTTACTGGTGATCTGAAAATTGGGATTGGGTCTATCAGTAGCAAATTCATGGATGAAGTTGGGTCAGAGTATCAATGTGGTGCAGGGTAGGGAGGCTCTGCAGAGGGATCTGGACAGGCTGGATCAATGGACCGAGACCAACAGTATGAGGTTCAACATGACCAAGTGCCAGGTCCCACACTTTGGCCACAACAACCCCGTTCAGAGCTACAGGCTGGGGCAGAGTGGCTGGAAAGTGACCCAGTGGAAGAAGACCTGGGGGTGCCTGTCAAAAGCAACTGAACACGAGCCAGCAGGGTGGCATCTTGGCCTGTATTAGGAATAGTGTTGCCAGCAGACCAGAGCAGTGATCATCCCCCTGTACTCAGCACTGGTGAGGCAGCATCTCAAGTCCCGTGTCCAGTTCTGGCCCCTCAATTTAGGAAGGACGCTGAGGTGCTGGTGTGCATCCAGAGAAAGGCAATGAGGCTGGTGAAGGGTCTGGAGTGCATGTCCTGTGAGGAGCAGCTGATGGAGCTGGGATTGTTTAGCCTGGAAAAAAGGAGGTTCAGAGAGGACCTTACTACTATCTACAAATACCTGCCAGCTAGGGCTGGGCCTCTTCTCCCAGGCAATTAGTGACAGGACAAGAGGGCACAGTCTTCAGCTCTGCCAGGGGAGGTTTAGGTTGGACATCAGGAAGGATTTCTTCACAGAAAGGGTGATTAGGCCAGTGCCTAATGGAATGGGCTGCCTAGGGAGATGCTGGAATCACCATTCCTGGAGGTGTTTAAGGAAAGACTGGCAGTGAGTGGTCGTGTTTGGTCGTAAGTTAGACCTCTGAGATCATGGAGTCCTTCCCAACCAAACTGATTCTATGATTTCAAATAATCAAAATCAAGTATTCAACTTTGACTTTACAGGACATTTGGTCCTTGTGTTGTCAGCTAAAAATGGATTTTAGGATTAATTTGCAGAGGATTAATTATTTGTAGGTGTAATAATACCTTATAATATTTTAATGCTATCTGTAAGACACTGCATAACAGGAAAAATACCCTGGTCAATGATGAAAAGTGATTCAGCGTGTTGATTAAGATAGGCTACAATAAATCACATTATAACAAAAAAATACAAGAGTAACAGAGGTATGTTTAATCCACTAAGGAAGTGTGGTTTATTCAGTTCTAGGCTCAAGAAGGAAGCCATCCAATGGGAAAGAAGAAGAAACTGAAAAACTAGCAGTAGAATTTTTCATTTATACTGAATATCAGCTAACAACAAGAGAAGTTATGATATGTGGAGGGAATAAAGAACTGGATTAAAAAAAGAGGTATCATAGAATATCCTAAATTGGAAATGATCCAAGAGGATCACTGAGTCCAACTGCTGAAACTAGAGGCTACACATTCTTGAAAATAATTAATTAATTGAAAATAATTAATTCTATAAAAGATGACATTTCTTAGCAATGCTAACTAATGCAATACTATTTCTTGCTTAAAACAAGTTATTCACTAATTTAGGTTTTGGTTTTTGTTTAAGGTAATTTAGTATTTTACTTAAAATGGTTTGTATGATATTTCAGTCACCTGCATATACAACTGATAAGGAAAAATCTTGCATTTACAGGTTGTTAATTTATAAAGGCAGAGAGTACACAGAATTTTCCTATCATAAACTTCCCTGGGAATAAGCCTGTATCTTCAAGTATTATACAACACATACCTGCACCACCACTGTGATTTTTTTAACCAACTTTCTATCTGCTTTCAAACTCTTCATCTAGTCTACCTCCCACTCACATACTCCCTTCTCAGCAGGGTCTCCAACCAAGGCTAATGAGCTTATCTCATTTCCACTGAGCTGGTGAGTGCTGGCAGCAGCTGACAGGGAATACTGGACAGAAAATGCAAATCTGTAGTTCATGTAGAATACCTGAATCATTAGGGAACTTTAAAACTAGTGACAGCACAGTAGTTTTATTCAGTATCTTTCATGCTGTCATTAAGCGTTAGATATTTTTAGCCACCAAAAGCCAAATCCATCTGCAGCAGCAGCGTTTCCAAGGAGACAGAATAATTTAAACACATGTGGAACTAGGTCTCTGTTTTCATCAACTCTTCTCTGTTACTGGAGCTCCTCTGAGTCAGATTTCTCATTTGAGGAGAGAAAAGTGATTTGAATACATAAAGACTGGCAGTGAGTTTAACAGTTGTGCATATGCTTGCAGATACATATCTATTATCTACAAATAACAAATGTTAGGATGTAAGTCAACTATTTTTCAGTCAGTGTTATTTACCAGTGTTTACATTCCAGTATAAAAAAAGACATAGCTCATCACTCTTTTAGAATAATTTTGTGAATCACTGACTTTTGCTGTAAATTATTGATTTTTTTAAAATTTTTTTTAGCAAACATACTCGGCTCCATTTTCTGAAGAAACAGCTAGGAAAGGATACCACTCCAGATGGCTGCAGCTGGTAAGGTATGTAAATAAATGGACAGAGGACAAAGATTCCAGTCCTTTTTCGCACTCATAAGAGTTCTATTGCCTTGTTCCAGTTTTTCTTTAATGACATCACTTTTTAGTAATTTTAGATCTGCTCTCAGGGAATTCACTCAGTGAATACAACAAAAATAGATATATGCACTTACTCATTTTAATCTTTGAAATCTATTAAAACTAAATGCCAGCATTTTAGCTTTATAAATATATTTCATTGATATATATATACCCTCAAACCAGTGACAGTCATAATTAACATCAGGTAAGATTCTTCCTCCAAACCAGCAAAACAGGGTCCTGTAAAACAATTATTTACTCCATGTAAAATGGGGAAGGAAGTCATTAGAGAGCTGAGATCCTTGCCCCTGAGGCCAACATCAATATCCCCTATTCTTTCAGGGGGCCAGGATTTCTGCCTGTAGTCCTATATCCTCATATAATGTGGTTCAATAAACAAATCTGTTTTCTGTACCAAGTAAGTTATTTGCTACTTGCCACCTCCAGTCTCTGTGAACTAACAGCTGCTGTTAAGACAAACTCCACAGAACCAAGCTATTTCAACAGTTTATCAAAACTGGTATATAAATGCTGTAGGTACTACAAGATTTCTCTCTCATACAAATAATTGTATGCTTCATGCTTTCCTTTAGGACAAAGATAATTTTACCACTGAATCATCAACCACATTAATTCCAAACCTAAAAATAATGCAAAAATCCACAAAATCTCTTTCAGTTGTTCTGAGATCCATTCTTACTGTTTGTTCGACGCTAAATAAGACACAGTTTTAGGAGCTGTTCATTTTCCTGTCCAGACTCAAAGAAAACATTTTTAGATCTTCCAACACTCTTTTCCTGCTCGTAGCATACACTTTCAACAGTATTTCCATCAGACAAAATGACCTCTCTTCCTACAGCTTACTGAACAACTTGGGCATCAATGAGATGCAATGCATGTACTGTCACATGAGGAAGCTGTCAGCATCAGGCATGCCTATGATTTCACTGTTCATGGGTCTCACATCGGGTGAAACCTCCTAGGAAGAAGAAATAATAACGTGAAAAGCTGCTTCAGAGTCATTTGTGAGGAACAAGCAAGATGCCTGCACATGCATTTTTTATATCTAACAAATGTGGCAAGGATCAAGCATAGCTGTTCATTACAGGATATTTTTCACCCTTACCTGTAAATCAGGTTTCTGTGTTTCAGCTCTGTCAGTGCAGAATGAAAGGTTTACTCCTCCTTTTTCCATCTATCAGACAGCAGTTACCCAATAACTGAAGTCATCCTGGCATCCTCTGGAACATGCTCTCTCCCTTATTTCCCACTCCCCACCCCCATCTGCATGATAGCAAAATGGGAAAACAGCAAGAAAACAGAACGAAAAAGCACATCTAAAATCCAGCTTTAATGAGCTACTTAGTAATCAGTGAGGACACTCTGTACTGAAAGGTAATGACAAAATTTAAAGACAAAAAAAAAAAAAGTCTCTCTATTAATAAACCCTCAGCTCCACTGCTGAATAGTAATTCTTCCTTTCAGCTCCTTTTTGTAAGAAAAAACAAGCAAACAGCTGTAGGAACACAGTTACTGCCTGTAGACATTCTTTGAGACTGACTCAGCCATCCAGATCTTCAGTAAAGAGTGCTGCTGTGTATTTAGGAAAGCTTGTGATTATCCAAATAACAGTGGTGCTTTTATACAAACAAGGATCTGAAATCTCAATGCAAATTAGAATAATTTAGAGATAGATGTCAGGAATTTCCTGCCAAATACATTTTCTTTCTGTTTGAGGTAGTATTTGTAAAACACCTGAAAGGGAACAATTAGTACATACTTTTTCTTGAAGTGCTAGCTATATGAAGCCCCACTTGTATAACTGGTGCCTGTGCATTTATTTTACTGTCTTTATAATATAGTAGCCAAAGTTCAATGTGCTGCATGAACATCATTCACATAAAACTTTCTACATAAATTAAAATTTCAAATGCAAAAAATTACTAGGTGAACAACTTCCAATTTATATGCCTCAAATACACTATTAGTCTATTTGTAGCCTCTTAAGTGTAGTTGAAAAAAAATATTTCCAAGATCAGAGAATTTTTATTTTCTACATATCTATATAAATCTGGTGGCAGCTCAACTGAAAACATCATCACATTTAGTTTATGACAGTTTAATTACATTTAAAATCAAAATCAAACATCAGTCTTCCTAGCAAAGATACCATTTACTGCCACATCAAAGCATTTGTACTCCAGGATTTCCCCTTGAAAGCAAAATGTTAAGTAGCAGAAGCTGACAAATACCTTTGTGTTTACAAATTTCAATCTTCAGCTCTAGCTTTCCAATAAAATTAACTGTGAATTCCTTTAAATAAGAGCATCTGTTCTCTTCACTGAATTATTGATCTTTTACCACAGTGAGACTATACCAATTAGCATACTTCCACTAGAGAGTAATAGCTGATTTAACTTCTGAAAATATTAGCTGTCAGTCTTATCACAATGAACTGCCAGCAGATCCTGTGCATAACATTCAGATTCTGTCTTAACAAGTAAAATATGTGTCTTTTTAACCAAATTACCTCAGTTTAACATAAAACCTCTTCTAGATGCCTAGAAAAATGGAAATCCATTCCTGCAAGCATTAAAAAACTATTAGGTTTCAAAACCAGACAATCAATACAGTTTTCTTCAGTGGGAAAGAACTGTGGGGAACACTGAGGGAACCTAAACAGACATTTTGCCCTTATAAACAATTGGGTGGAAGACTTCTTCAGATTTATTTTCTTTTTCTGACCTGCAGAAAGAAATTTGGAGTTGAGCACCAAGGCTTCACCTCTCAACCAGGCTGACTGCTGAAGGTAATGCATGGACACACAGAACTGTAGTGTGACAACTAGACTTAATAATTATGTTTTAAATACAGATGCAAGGTACAACACTGTTTCATCCCAAAATACATATCAGAATAGCTAGAGAAGTGGGAAGTATAGACAAAGTAAACCAGAATGCCTTGCAAAATCTACTATGAAAAAAAAGAGGTTATTAACAACAAAAACTCCAACAGCTCCACAACACACTCAGAATGAAGCAACTCTGCAAACAGCTGTGTTTCTAAAGTAAAACACAAATGGCATTGCTACGAAAACTGATTATCATTAACTGGGCTGGTGCTTTCCCCCCACTTCACAGAGGCTGCACACACAAGCCTCCCCAGCAGTGCAGTCTGTGCAATCTCCATAACCTAACCTCACCAGTTTCCTTGGACTTCCGTGTAATATCACACAGTCCTTGTGAAACTTGCCTTGATTTGCACATCAAAAATTAAGTTGTTTACTCGATAAACAGATTTTAAATATGAATCACTTCTGCCAGTACTGCAGGCTGCAGAGGTCCCCTGTGCAGGTGGGGGGTTTGGTTGTACCTACAGACAGCACAGCTGGTGGCCCTGAGAGAGGAAGGGAGCAGCAGCCCCTGCCCACTCTTTGCCAGGACCCTGCCTTCAAGTTCAGCCTCTTGCCCCTGGCCCTGCCTGAGCTGTGCTCCCACTGCTGCAGCCAAGCTGGGACCCAAACCCCAGAGGGCTGACCTGCACCTACCTGCCTCCGAGGGATCCCACACCTGCCTCTCCACCAGGCTCCCGACCAAGCCCAGCAGCCAAGCCCATGCCTGACCTGCTCCAGGCTGCTGGGCTGCCCTACCTGCCCTTCCCAAGCCACCTGCTGCACTGGCTGCTCCCCAGCAGAGCACCTGGACATGACTGTCCCTTTCCAGAGCCAGCACCTGCTAAATCTTAGCAATGCTTTCCAGCTCTAAAATGTCATTATTGGACTAATTAATCACATATACACAGAGATGGAGAAAGGGAAATTGGTTCATTTTTGAATCCAAGTTTGTACCTGGTCCCTGCTGTGACTCAATGGATTACTCTATGCTTGTACCTGCTTGGCTGTTTATTTTTAACTTATGACTCCATAACTTGATACTTAATACAACACAGATTTATCTTTTTCTCCAGAGTTACTATATTGGACAAAAGGAAAACTTCACCAGGAAGCAGATTCCTGCAATAACTTTCTTCACTTCCCCTTCCCATGATTATGTCTGTTGCTACCAAAGTATTTACTTCTGTTTTTTCTGACTCTACAAAGAATGAAGTTTTTTTGGCAATCCCTGTACAGAAGGATAGTAGAGAAACAGGATCACCTCCTTCCTGAATAAAACATCCCATAAGGGTACTGGGTAACACCTTCTGAACCATTTTTGTTTCTTCTGAAATGCAAATCTTTGCCAATAAGAGAGAAGGGAAACAATGGCTGGGGGCAAATATGCACATATCTCAAATAACGATGATTACTGCCAACTAACATCTCTTGATCTCCACTCAGGCACTCACACAGTCCGTGGATCCCAACAGGTATTCTCAGGTTATATAACTGTATGTAAAAGTCCTCATTAGAGAGCAGTTACTGTACATCTCTTCTGTCCAGTGCAAGATCAGCTCTAACATACTGCTTTATGAAGACACAGACAGAGCTTGATGTTTAGAGAAAGCTACAGGCAGGCTTTTGAGACTGGTACCAAGTTTGTTCACTGACTGCAGGGTTGGTCATTTGCCTAAGAAAAGCAGCAGGTACAGCAAAAGAGCTGTCACCTGGCCTGATAGTGGGAAACATCACGTCTCCCGCGGCATGACTGCTCTTCTGAGACTGCTGTTTGGACATCAAAGCAAATTTCTCACACCGATCTAGAAATAAGGACCTTATTAACTGTTCTGCTAGGAGATCCTAGGAAGGCACATCATGCTCCACACGTTGGATCCACCAGATCTTCCATATGGAGACAGATATTGTCATACCTTGTTTCTCAGCATCCTACATGTCTGTGCAAAGATACTTGAAGGGGGAGGAATCTGGCTTGTAAGGCAGCAACAAGACTACATGAATTTCACAGCCACTGTCAACTCCATGTGGCAACTCAATATCCAGAGTCATTATGAAATGTGTCAACATGGTTCCCAAGCAGAGTAAACACCAACAGCAGAAGAAAAAGAAGAAAAGTGATGAATGACTATGTATGACTTACTAACACACACTCATATACTTAGAAAAATCCGACAAAGAAACAGGAACTCACTAATGTTTGATTATGAAATGCAGGCCAAGGTTTCCTTAATTTGAGGCTGCTGCTGTTGCAAGGAAATTATTTATGGTTTATGACTGAAAACAAATGGAAAATTGATGTTTCTTTCTCAAAAATGGTAGACAAATGGCATCATCTATTAGTCTTAGAAATCTCTCAAGGCATGCACAATTCCAGTAATCAGACATTTAAATAGTGAGAAGCTATCAAACAGGATGTATGTGATACAGTTTCCATGAGTCTCTGAAACAAACAGAACTCCACAGTGAAACAGCACAATAAAAATGCAGAAGCCATGCAACAAGCTGTACTGGCTTCAATGCCGTACTGACTGCACCTAATGAAGCCTGAAGGGATGACTGTTCAGTTTGGAGAAGGTGGTGGATAATTATGGGCAATGCAGAGAGAAAACACATCACCCTACAGTTTGAAAATCAAAAGTGCTTCAGGAAAGAACAGGATTACTTAACCATAGCATACATACCTTTTTACTCTTTAATAGAACCTAGAAGACTACTGTGCCTGAAGCAGTCAAACAGTGTTTTTTCCAGTTCAGAACACTAACAAATCAAGCCCTTTTCATAAGACACATCAAACTGGTCAGTGGATCTGACACTTGGAATATGTTCCTCCTGTTAAGAGGAATTAACTATCAAGGACCTGTAAAAACTACAGAGAGATTGGGGGATGTTGAGGAATACATCTGGTCCAGGTACTTTGGCTTGCAAGCTGCAGACTGAGATACAGACTCAGCTCTGGGTGGAAGCCTGAGACATGAGGCTGTGAAATGTCAACCTCAGGAATTACAAAGGGCATGAAGATGAGTGATGCCAACCAGGTGAGTGGATACGGAGAGACACAGCAGAAGCCAGGAATTGCCAATCTTTTGGATAATGAAGGAGGTGAAGTCAGGTGACACCACTGAGGTGGATGGATGGAAAAAGAGGGGAGCAGGAGCAGAAGACTCGTGAGGAAACACAAGACTTTGCCGTGCTTGGACTGTGAGCGTATAAAGGCCCAGGGGTTTCTTTGTTGGGGGTCCCTCTTCGGAGGCACCAGCTCAAGCTTCTGTTACTGTGCCATGAATAAACTGCTTCATGGAATGAGACATCTGAGGCTCTGCCACGGAAAATCCCAGGTTGAACTGGTAAAGAAACTGGCCTGACTGTGAGTGAAGTCAAACAGGGACCCATTGGAACCGCTGGCTGTGAAGGAGCTCCGGTCCCAGCAGTGAAAGTCTCTGGTGTTGGGAGTGTGACCATCAGAGAGTCTCAGGAATGGCCAGACTGGAATGTTTCCTTAATAGGAAGAGGGGGGAAGGCCTTCACTGCTTACTGCACTGCTGAAGGCTGAAAACAGCATTCTTCCTTAGCTTTAAGATGAACAGTATTGCAGCACCCGTTATAACAAATAAGTTTTTATTTTCTCATAAATAAACAAAACCAAGTAAAACTAACCAAATTTTCCTTTCCTCCTAAAATATATGTAGAAAGATTGCATGAAATCAAATCAAATAAACAGATAAAAACCCACCCCACCAGCACCACCCTCCTCCCCAAGACAAAAAAAGCCAAAACACCACACCATAGAAATCTCCATGAAAATAGTGCCAGGTGAGAAGAAATCTAAGGGCAAAATCGAAAAACATATTCAAGGCAGGCTAATTTTAACCTCTTAGAAATGCAAGTTACATAAATTTCAAGTTTTTCAGACTCCCACCCACTTACCAAGACCCATTTATATTCCTTCAATCAATTCAAGAGTACAGTCATCTGCCTTCAGTCAAAGCAAAAGTCATATAATAAATGACACAAAAAGAGAGAAAAGGTAAGTGAAGAACTTCTGCACAGAGTATACATGGTTTTCCATTAATTCATCTGTGACTATATTATAAAGCAGCCTTCTAGCATGGAAATTATTTCCAGTTTTGCTTACTTACATATCAACTAAGTTAAATAAGCTTCTTCCCTGACTGCTCATAACTAACAATACAAAAGCCTAAAACATCAGACTTCAAAAACAACCTTCTCTTAAACCACAATCTACAATTCATGACTGAAAGACAAAATTAAGCAAACCTGAAAGACTTTACTAACACGGTTTTTATTAGTTGTAAATAAAAATCCTTGGGTTTTACCCCATACGTGCTCCAGAGAGAAGCATAGTGATGGCACAGCACAGGAAGAAAAAAGATGAGGTACTACCCTTTTGAAAGGAATACAGACACAGACTGAGAGCTAAGTCAGGGAGGAATATCACTCTTCATTGCTATGAAAGGTGCCTTGTGAGATTTTACTTAGTCACCACAGCTGAGTACCTGAAAGACTATTAAGGCTTCTTTTTCTTTCTGCTTTTTTTGCAGGTTAGATGAGTTTCTTGTTTTATTTATATTCCACTTCCTCTGCTTATGCACTGACTTGATGAAATCTTTAAGCTTAGTAAAACGTACAAAAACATGAATTCTAAAGTTAAATATTTTGAGCCTAAGGAGCTATACCACAATTAGTTAGAAACACTTAACTCCAAAAGAAAAGGCGGAAAATTGATAAGAAAAGGGCTAACACCTAAATACATTTCCTCCAAACATTTGAAGCTTATCCCAAGACCAAGTGCCAGCACCTGCACTTTGCCCACAACCCAAGCAGCACTACAGGCTGGAGTCAGAGTGGCTGGAGAGCAGCCAGGCAGAAAGGGACCTGGGGGGACTGACTGACAGGAAATGGAACATGAGCCACCAGTATCAGGCCTGTATCAGGAATAGTGTGGCCAGCAGGACCAGGGAAGTCATTCTCCTGTGCTTGGCACTGGTTAAGCTGCACCTCAAGTCCTGTGTCCAGTTTTGGGTCCCTCAGTCTTGGAATGGATATTGAGGTACTGGAATGTGTCCAAAGGGCAACAAGGCTGGTGAAGGGACTGGAGCACAAGTCCTATGAAGAGCCCCAGANATCACAAAATTAACAAGGTGGGAAAAGACCATTAAGATCATCGAGTCCAACCTATTGCCTAACATCCCATTCACTGAACCAAGACATGTCAAACAAGGGAAGACAAAAAATTTGTTACTGGGCAGAGAGACCTCTTTCAGACAGAACAGCTTCTCAAGAGAGGTCCTGGAAGAATCCCAAAGATGTGACTAAAACCAAAAATCAGCACTTCTTGCACAAATTTTTAAGCCTTAGGAACAATCTTTAAGACAGTGACAGAGTCTGCTTTATTTGGCATCATTGTAAATAAATAATAATTTTTGGTGAAGTTAATGAGCAATTAAAGTTGGAGAATGGGCTTTAATTCAATGTTCAGAGACACAAAATCAGAAAGACGTATGCTGGGAGAAGTCATTCAAGCTCTCCTTCATTCAGAACTAGTTACATGTGTTTATATTCAGTATGTCCACAAGGGAGAGATGCAGTCTCTACAGTCTTCCTCTAGTATCTCTTACGGATCTTCTCATACAATCTGGCCAGTGAGGTAGCTGTGTCCCATGACGAGAGATGCAGTGCTTAAATGTAACCAGAGGGACACTGGGGTAGAAGAAATATGCCTTTCTCTGACGGTCAGAAGGTTTCTATCTGACAGTAAGTGGTGTGATTAAACAAAGATGGCACCAAAGGTGGTACTCTGACACAGCTGCAAAAACAGGGAAAATGCTGAGGGTCGGCCATCAGACAATCCCACCAGTATTTCTGCTAAATACTGAATACACAGCAATATTGTGCACAGCACCGCTCAAGAAACTTGCCTTTGCAACCAAGCCAGCTTCTCTTATCTATTAGCACTTCCCGTAGGGTAACAGGGAATAGATCTAAAAGAGGACCCACTTGTAAATAGATTAAGTATAAAAGGATAACATGTAAATGCTTTTACCATTCACTATGGTAAAATTTGGTAATATGGTAATTCAATATGGTAAAATTCACTAGGTTAAAATTTAAGAGGAAAGGTTAAATACAAACTGGAAGGTACAGAAAAGTTGTTTCAAATATTTGCATTAATCAAGTGAATGACTCTCCTATTTTAACTTACTGATGTACAGTTCTCACAAATACTTTTATTCAATTTTACAACAATTTACATTTCTAGATGAATACCGATCACTCTATACAGATTGAAAAGCTAAGTTCCCTAATCACTTATTACTTAAACTAGACTAAATATGAATTTAAACCTGTTTAAAAGTATTTTTAAAAAATGTAATATGGAGACTCAAACAATTCAAGATATTCTAATAAGCAGGATATTTCATTCTAGGGATATGATATAGCAACAGAACAGGACACCAGACAATTTTAGCTATATTCATGGGGCTTTCCTCCTCTTCTACTGACATTTACAGATTTGATCTTTAATATCCCCTAAGGAAAACAATAGCTTTGCAAATAATTACATGGATGCACTCATTATACAGATAATGTACCACTATGAAAACTGCACATTTTCTACATCTTAATAGGAATTTCAGTCACATCCAGGACCAGCAGCAGTATGAGTAGAGTGTTTGATCAGTAATATACCAGATACTGACAAGAAAATGTGACAGTGATCAATTCAGGGCCTATTCTAAGTCTTTGAATTATCTTAATTATGCACAAAACACGTTAGTCTTTTTCTTTTTAAAATCAGCATTTCCATCAGACTGTTCCTAAAAAAAAAAAAAGACTGAAATTACTGTTAATCATTAGTTATTCTTGAATTTAACCCACACTGAGTTTTGGAAACAAATGTTACAATTGCCTTCAAAATCCCTTCTCATAAGGCAGGTACCACAACCAAAGAACTCGGCACGAACGTCAGTTCGGTGCAATGACGCACTGACACCTAGTGAATACTCCCAGTTAAGAAATCCTGCTGCTTATCTCCTCATCGCCTGTGCCGCACAAGTGGTACCAATATATTCACACTGACAAGATGCTTCACACACTGGCTATGCCTCTCTTCTAATGAGAGAGACATTAGGGTGTGCAGTATTTCTTGTACACAAGCATGAAAAGACACACTCAGTATCTGACCTGCTAAAATATGTGTATGTCCCTGTAAGTAAGCCACTACTTTGTCCTACCTTTCATCCCTAATGGCAGCCTAGTGACTAGTGCACAGTATGTCAGCGAGAACAAGCAGACAAATTCTTTGAGATGAGATGCATTTTGCAAGCCCCCAACTGCACTCAGGGAGTCAGCTGGCTCCATACACAGCACAATTGTTTTCTTTCCATTATGCAGCAGATGGTGCTGGAGATGATCTGAAAAGCCCTTAAACGTGAACAGCACACGCAGAGAAACAGCAGAGACTGAGACCAGAGGATTTATAGCTGAGAACAATCTGGGGTCAGTGATTATGTCATCATATTGTCACTCCTCCTAATGCATCTCAACAGAGATGCAGAACCTGGCTGTTTGACCCATTCATTCAGCTTCATGCAGAATCACCAGCCTTATGTCCTTTCCATAAACAACAGAATACACCCGACATTGCAACTAAACTCTTCTTATTCTTCAACTGTATTTAAGGGATCCCTTCTCTCCTAAACTTTGTGCATTTTTCAAGTAAAAACCCCAAGGTAGCAACTGTTCTCTTGAGTTCTCAGGGAGCACTGGACAAATTATTCCACAAAAAACTGCACTGCCTGGTATTACAAGCAAAGCCAGAAAAGCTAATGCTAAGAAAAAGCCTTCAAGCTCTTACAAATCAGTTAAGGTTGTGTTTGGAGGCAGGGGAAGGGGGGGTAGTGCAATACACTGCCAGATGCTATCAGTCACTGCAAACCTTTATAGACACATGTTCAAAATTCCAGTTTTCATAGTTTGATTTTTTTGCATTCCCAAACATATCACATACAGCATTCTGAATTATATAGTACTGCAGACTGTAAACTTTTTTCCCCCAATATTAACACTGAATTGACTTTGGGGGAAGTCAGCTGGAAGAAAAAGTCATATCAGAATTTTCAGCTTCAGTTCAAAAAAAACTGATATGCATCCAGGGTATTCATGCCTGGGTCTGGCTCAATTTATCTCTCATGTGTAACCTCCTCAAGTTATTTTGCTATGACAAACACAGGTGATAGCACTAGTGAAAAATCTTTTACAAGTGAGTAAAAGTTATACCTAAACACAAGGTTGCTCTACTCCTGTATAACATTTGTCCAGCAGAACTACTTCTCCTTGAATGAGTAGCTTCAGTTGCAGAGAACAAAGTGGTGTTTTTTCCCTTTTCATGATTCCTTAATAATCCTGTATCTGTGTGTGCTGATGGTGGCAGAGGGAAACAGAGATGTCCCAGCCCAAATCACATGATGACCAGAAAGCCACTGCCAGCTGCCTTTATTTGCAAATTTATTTTTAATGCATCTCTAAATTGCCTTTCACACATCATGAGGATAAATTTCTTAGATGTACTTTTCAGAGGCTTTTACAACATAAAATTATCTAGTTTACCTGTGCTGTTTATCTCAGCAACTCTCTCATTCCCATTTTCTTTTTTACCAGCTAGAAAACAAAACAACCCAAACAAAAGTGTGAGGGTATGGAGGGAACTTGACACATCTGCATAACTGGTTGCTTATTTTGGAAGGAGTGCTCAAAAGGAAAAACAACACAGAAAACCTACCTAACTTTGAAAACATCACCCTAAGCATAGTTACAGGATAAGCCTTGATAGTGTAACTATTTGGTTCTGAATACATTCCAAAGCACCTCTGTATTCATCCCAGACGGTGAGAGAGACACAGAAAAACACACAAGATTATCACCACTGTTAACGAATTTTAGTCTGTGAATCAGGAGCAGTATTTTGAGATCCTTTAGTTAAAATGTGGAAGCCCATTTAAAAAGTAAGTATTTTACAAATGCATCTTGGAAACAAGTCCAAGCCAAACTAAACATTAGCAGAAGCAAACGCAAATCCTGAGCAAATTTACTTCTCATTACTTTTGATATGCATATACAATGTTCACAAATATATAAACATACAAATTTCTACCAATATACAATGGTCTGCTCTTTGTCAAGACTGCACCTGGAAGACAACATGTTTTCTATGCTATCACTACAGTAAAGCCTTGACAGATTTTTCCACCATCTCTTACACTATGTCAAAAATCAGAACACATCACTGTTCTCTTGTCAAACAGGATTTCACATCTGGGTGTAACAGGCAAAACACAGCTGATTAAAGAGAGGGACAAGATGGGGAACAACAGTGTCCTGATCAGCTTTCATGGATCAAAATTTCTCATGTAATAAAGACAATTTATACTCCCTCAAACCAGTATCCTGCTTTGCAGCTCCAAAATCCTTGTTGCCATGGGAACCACAAAAGAAGCCAGTCATGACATAGCAAGGCCGTAACAGAAACAAGTCTGCTGTGAAATGACCAGAAGTCCAGGGTTTTGTATAAAACACACGAGTCTTTTCAACATGAAAACAAAATGCTTCCTCAAATCTTACTTCCAAATCCTCCTTCCAGAAATGTTCTGCAAATCTTCACTAAACCCTGACCATATGTATATGTTACTTATACAAAACATGGTAAGTAAATTTCTATTTAAGATCTACTACATCCAATGCAAAAATACCAACTTGCACAGATGCCTTTTTCAGATATACTCACTAAAAAGTGTTTTACATTACTGTACTATGTGTAGATGGACTGAGCAAACAGATCTCTCTCAAAAAAAAGAGACAAAAAAAAGACTAAAGTACCTGATGGGAGGGACACACATACACAAAAAGAATATTGCATAAGCAAACCACATAAAGCAAGATTTCTGATGCAGTTGTTTAAAACAGTATTTCAACGTTATACGTGCAATTTGCCCTTTGTATCCGTGTTCTCACCAGGTAACAAAAATTAATGCAGGATTACTAAAACAGAACATCATGTCTCTTGAGAAGGCTGTTGGCACTTCAAAGGTGTCAAACCTGGAGTCACACAATTCCCACTTGAACACAAACAGTTCCCAGAAGTGTGAATTAAAAAAAAGCCAACAGGCTGATCAAAGGATCCATGTAATAACATGGAATTCATACTATCAAACATACCCTTTTCAGCATCCTGCTATAATCTTATCAAGCCACAAGATTTATTTTCCTGTCAAATATGTGTATGATACAGAATGTCTTGAGAACACCTCACAATAAATACTGCCCTGAAATGATGTGACCTACAGGTCACATATGCCAATTCATAACACAACAATGTAGTTGGGAAGAATCCTGGAGAAAACAGTTTCACAGAACAACATCTGCAAAAACTGCTTTTATATGTTGAAGCAGTATCAATACATATGTTCAAAATACCTTTTTCTTTTAGCATTGTAACTAAAGTATCAGATTCTGACAAACTAATTTTAAAAGAATGCTTGGAGACTAGGTACAAGTCTTATCTGCAGACTAATTCTTGATTCCAGATTGCTCTGTGGAACCATTAACTAGGAAATACATTCTTTTTTACCTGCTCTTAAATAAACACTTTTTTATCTGCTCTAACAACACTGGCTTATCAGACAGCACACTATACAGAATGTATTATCACTGAAAGCAATTAGTTTGGATTAGTTTCATTTCATGCCCCTCCCTGGAGTGCAACTTCTGGCCATGCCCACTCTCCCTGCTGACCTGGCCTGCCCACCCTGCCACAGACCTGCACAGGTCTTGCAAAATGAGTGGAGGAATCATCAAATAACTGAGGATATTCAGAGCAATGGAAAGCATTTCCAATGGAAAAGGTACTTACCTGGGAAACAGGTTTGGCAGGTTTTTTGCCTATCAAAGCCATACATTAAACAGGATGATGGGGAGAAGGGGCAGCAATACCTGTATCTTTATTATGGCTTGAAAAAGTATTTAAATTGGGGTCAAGAAGTCAAGCCATTTACAACAAAGTGAAACTGTTAATTGCGAAATACCTTTAAAGGTAAATTTTTATATTCAGAATAGTGTGGCATTGTTAATTTTAGAAGTTTTTAGCATTAGCAAAAATGTAAGTTTCTTTAAACAGGTTGTAGAACAAGAAAATAACTAATACAGCACAACAATGTATATTAGACAAAGTAAAAAACATGGGAAAAGATTTAATCTTTAAATCACTTTATACACATGTATCAGTCCTTCACTTAACACTGCATCTATTTAATGAATCCTGTCTTCAGCAACAGGAATGCTCTACATTTCTCAGGTTCATACACATTTTAGGCAGACGTCTTTGCTGCCAGAGACATCCAAACCTTCCTATCCTCTGGCTGTTTCTCTAAAGTAGCATGCTGGTTCTGGCTGGGAGAATGTTAACTTTCTCCACAGCAGATGGTATGGTGCTGTGTTTTGGATTTGAGCTGAAAATGGTGTTGGTAATTCAGGGATGTTTCTGTTACTGCTGAGCAGGGCTCACACAGAGTCAAGGCCTTCTCTGCTCCTCACACCCCCCAACCAGTGAGGAGGCTGGGGGTGCACAAGGGGTTGGAAGGGGAAGCAGCTGGGACAGCTGACCCCAACTGACCACAGCAATATCCCACACCTTAAGGTGTCATACTCAGCATAAAAAGCTGGGGGAAGAAGGAGGAAAGGGAGACTTTTGGAGTGAAGGCGTTTGTCTTCCCAAGTCACCGTTACGTGTGTTGGAGCCCTGCTCTCCTGCAGATGGCTGAACACCTGCCTGCCCATGGAAATGGTGAATGAATGCTCATTTGGCTTGGCTTGTGTGCACAGCTTTTGCTTTACCTGTTGAACTCTCTTCACCACAACCCACAGTTTTTCTCACTTTTACCCTCCTGATTCTCTCCCCCATCCCTCTGGTGGGCAGTGAGTGAGCAGCTGTGCAGCATTTAGTTAACAGCTGGGGTTAAACCACAATAAGTCACATCAGCCACCTGTAGAAGAGTCCCCTGTAGAAAGTAAACCAAACCACAGTTCAGCCCCACTCACCCCCTCTCCACTTTGAACAAATACACGAATGTAGTAGACCCATGCTGTAACATCTGTCTGTGGTTAAACCGAGCTGTGCTATCAGTGTGACAAGTGCCAGGCTAGGCTGTATGGTGATCTGAAGCCTCTCTACAAAGGTATTTATTTCCAAAGTACAACGACTTACAATAGTGAATGTATGTTGCAACAACACATTACAACCTCCCGCAGTTGCTTATTGCTCATTCCCCAAACAACCATTGCTATGCAATCACAAAGGCAGGAAATCATTTTAAATTGTCATTAGAAAAACCTGGCAGAATCCAAAATCTAAGAAGTAAGGCACAAGACCTATCACAAAGGTAAAATCACAGCACAGTAACACTGTATGCTGAAAACACTTCTCAGGCTATTACACAAGTCAGGGTCCACACAGCGTGAAGAGCCAGTCTGCATTCAAGTGCTTAATATTCCAGAAATCTGAGACTACCTAACTCAAACCACAAATAGACTTCTCGGGGTTCAACAGACTTGCACCACATACTACAGACAGTTCTACTTACTTCATGATAAATGCTAGATAGATCTAAAAAGCTCTAAGATATCCAAGAACATTTTAAAATAAAGGGCGCTCAGCCACAAACTATCTCTCCAGTTTCTCTGGTTTTGCTGCTTTTAACTGCATTCTCTAAAAAAAATGATATTTTTACTGACTTGCACTCAATTACTGAGGTATATTGCTGGGTGAGCCTAAAATATCATCCAAATAATAACCACAAAAATAATATATTGAAATAACCACAGATAAGAACAAACATACAGAAAGAGCTGATTTTCCCTTATTTTTAAAATTTTTAAAAGCCATATTTTTGAGATTATTTTAGCCTGCTTTTCTCTGACAAGACTAAACAGCACAGAAGTCATTCTGCAGTCATACCAGGATATGCCACTCCGGCATCTCTGCCCTTGGGTCTTTATTTACTTTGCCACTTCTCAGGGTAAACACATTAAAGTTTAAAAGCCTCTTAGAGCTTTCCTTTTTACACACACACTGTGTGTACAAATCCATTCTCCAATCTGCACACTGACAGAGGTGACAAATTTGGATATGAAATGTTCTGCAGTGGACTTTTGTTAACCAACCTTGCCCCAGCAAAACACATCCCCATTCAGACCACTGCGATATACGGAGGGTATAATTTGCCGGTATGTGTGAAAGAAGATGGGAAACTAAGTATGTTTTTCAGCTTGAAGCAACCTGTTCCTGGTAGCTCTCCTGGCCTGGGTCAGCCGCCGCCCCTGCACAACTGCTTGTCTTTCCAGCCTACTGAGAGCAGAAGGTGTTTGAGGCAAAGAAAGAACTGGTGTTGTCCGTCACTCCAGAGTTTGCTGTGCTGAGCAAATACAGAACACCGTTTCTCACACAAGAGTAGGACAGTCTTGCAGCATCCCAGGATTTATCCAAAACCACAGAGTGCACAGAAATCCCCTGAAACGTTTCCCACTGATTCCACTCCGCCAGCAGACGGCTCAGGCCACAGGGGCCGTGCCCAGCCGCCCCTCCCGGGCACCCAGCAGTGCCCCCCGGCCGGGCAGACCCTTCCCCCCGAGGGGCTCCGAGCCCACGGGCTCAGCTAGGACTGAAGGCGCTGAGCCACCTGCAGCGCCTGGGGGCAGCTAAAACCCATGCAGGCCTAAAGGGGGCCCGCAAGCCACCTCGCCTCACACCCTTCAGGTGTCAGAAACGCCGGGAGAGACAGGAGGTTTTATACAAATAAATCTCCGCTTTGGGTACAACCGCTCACTCCGGTTCCCAAGCGCCAGCGGGGTTCGTTCTTCTCCGCACGCAGAACCCGCAGCTCCCGGGCTGCCGAAGGGCGCACCTGGGCTCCCCCGCCGCCTACAGACACCCACTGCGCTTACGGGTCCGCACCTGAGCCATCGCTATTCCAGCGCATCCCGCCGTCCCCCCGGTTCGCTCGCCGCTCTCACGGCGGCAGCTGCGAGTACCGGGGACTCCCGGTCGCCGCCTTCCACCGCCGCCGCAGAGCGCGGCCAGCGGCGCTCCCGCAGCCCCGGGGCGGGAGGNCCGGGGCCGGGGCGAAGCGAAGCGAGCGGCCTGTGCCGCCGGTCGGCGCCGCGGCTGCGCGCACAGCCCGGAGGGGCCGCGGGGGAGCGCAGGAGATGCTGTGGGGACACACCCCGGCATCGTTGATGTCCGATGGGACAAGGGTGTTTCCACTAAATCTACACGTATGTTAACCAAAAAGAAAAAGAAAAAAGGAGGGGGAGGACACCCAGCTAAACCGCAGTTGCTTGTAATTGGGGCATTTAATTGATTTTTTTTCTTTGCACTTGTCTTCTGTTAAGCACAAAGCCCTGCCAGACGCATGCCGATATTTTCAGAATGGTCTAATTCATACAAATATTTTATATACCTGAATTTTTTTCAGATGTTTTTTGTTGTTGTTTTTTTCCACAAAACCAAACTCATGAAACTTGTCCTTCAGTTACAGAGTTTCAGATTCTCTCATCTCTCCCTATCTTACATCCTGCCCTGACAACTGTTATTTCACAAACTGAGGTAAAAAAAAATCTAATTGCAACACTGCAGCCTAGGAGCTCGCTACACTAAAGTAGTAATACTCAGTTCTTGGAGTAAATTATCTCAACAGCCCATCAGTGGCTGAAAACTGCGAGAAGAAATAAAGGACACTCACCATCCTACTGCGTTGTTGTTTCTCCTGCTCTCCACACCCAAAGCTTGGACCTCCCCATCACACAGATCATTGGGTACATCTGGTTTTCCTGATAGTCTACAGAGTATGTGATGTGCATATCTGCACATCTGTGATGATTGTCAAGTGTGTGCTTTTAATATCCTACTTTCATGGCACTACTTTGAATTTACAATACAGAAACCTTTTTTTTAGAAATAGCACTCAAAAATATGATTGCTATCTAAAAATGTGGCTCTAATGTCTTAACACAAAATAATAAATGAAACTTTAAAATTTTTTAAACTTTAAAAATAATTTTTTCCTTATAACACAAAGATATTTTTTTACTTCAAATGTAAATTATCATTGAAATTATACATACTGGTTTTTGGCCTTGATAGCTAGAGAGTTAACATCTTTTTTTTTTCTAGTTGTCTCAGAATACCTAATATGAAAAAGGGATTTAAGCATATAAACATTATTCTACTAGGATCTTAAATAGGATTAATAAATTGAAAAGTATAAGTGCAAATCATATTAATGATATTTCTGAAAGCATATGGCTTCAATTTTTGGTTTTTTTACTTTTCACAAATCTGTTATTCTAATGAATATTAATTACTACTCCTTGTTTCTAACACTTTATATATTCATATTTTACTTTCATAGCACCTCTTGATACCCACTACTT